>CAVNYN010248074.1:0-11861 GCA_963692815.1 Nyctanthes arbor-tristis
CCCCCCCCCCCCCCCCCCCCCCCCCCCCCGCCCCCCCCCCCCCCTCGGGGCTCGAAAATCCAAGCCCGAGATATGAGTTTATAAACCCCAACCAGGCAACACACTAATGGTTATAGTTAACAGTCATTTTGGGGTTCATTGTTATAAAAGCTAAAAATGTGTGTAGATTTCGCAAGTCCAAAGAAATATGTGGTGGTAATTTTGTAAATTTCAAACTGTAACGAGACTAAAACATGTACTTTGACAAGCAATTGCAGTTCTGAAAACGTGAAGTCGAAGTGCACTGAGATAAAAGAAGCCTAATCTAGATACAAGAAATTGTTTAGATTGTTTATTTTTAAAGTGAACATGGGATTGCTTTATAATTCATGAACTTTATGTGGAAAAATTTCTGGCTTTTAACAATATAATGCCTATTCATGACCCACTGCTGAGTTACCTCATTCTTCAACAAAATTTAGCATGAAATCAGATGCTATTAGAAGCTTCACATTGCCGCAGATGAAGAATTGGGCTAGTTCGTAGATGAAGAATTGGGCTAGTTATCTAGGTTATATTTGGTGAAATGAACATATATTTGGTCCATGTATCGTAAACTCTGTTGTTTTCAGAGTTGGGTTGTCACACCCTGATTACGATATATGTACATAATGTGTGACTAGCTATATGTGTTATCTTTATTTATAGACAAGTTTTTAGTCTACAGAATGGTTGGGAACTTATTACAATAATAAAACACAAAAACTAGAAACTGTCTTTCATATTCAAGTAAATGATCTCCATGGCAGCTTTCTGTCAGATGACAGTTCATTTGTCTTTAAAATCAAAGAAAACCATTGTTGTTCCCATAATTTATGTCAAGATTAGTGAGGTCATGGTATTGACACTATCAGTATCATAATTTCATATTTTTTTGTCTTCAGTATTATCATAGTGCTCTATTTTTTTTCCATCAAGATATATCATCATATCAAGTAGATATTATCATCTTAGGATTATCATGTTATAATCCTTGTGATTTCCGTAACATTATATCGTCTCCCTAGTTAACAGAAGCCAGATGTTTCCCACGTGTTACATAACCATGAAGGCCAATCACCATAAACTTACAAGAATGCCTCACAAGCAAACATATATTTTCTTGATTGAAAATGAGGTCTTCAGTATTGTTATGTTTTAAGCAATTAAGGCTAAGAAAATAGTGGAGACAATAAAGCTCTCTTGTAAAATATTTATGATCCGTGATTAATCATTTACTTGTATTAGTTCTGCCTTCTGTATAATTAGTTCACCACAATAAAACTTTCTTTCATATCATGATATAGCAAATGCCTTCATGGTGTATTCTTACCGTCACAAACTGGATCTTGGCAAGTTTGGTTTGCGATGAGCCCAGCCATAAAACGGATTACAATCTCCTAGTGAAAGTTTAGCAAGCAAATGCCAAAATTGATATAATGGTGTAGCTTAATTATCTGAAAAATTGTTCATCGGAAGTTGTGATCTTGATACTCATATTTCTGAATTGCTTGCTATGTTTCCACAGGTTAAAAAAGGAGGAGTTGGCATCGCTGGCAGGTTCAGCGGAGGACGTTTTGCGAGCTGTTGAAGAATCTGTTAGGAAAGACCTTGGTGCATCATTACAATCTTCTCTTGATAATGCGGCAGAACCACAAAAGCCTGTTCCAGAGAGAGCAAAAATAGTCATCTCTATCCAGGACAAGGATGAACTTAAACAATTTCGTGTTTACAGGGTGAGTAGTTTCTGATGTTTTCTTGAAGCATAAACATCTACATCCTGCTTTTATCAACCAATGTATTTATATCATTAGGCATATATTATGTTTAAAAGTGATGTGTGTGTTGGTTGTTTGCCATCATATTTGATGAATTTATAGTTTGGCAAAATTTTGAGGAGATTTTGCAAGTCCCAAGGAATGTAGAAATAATGAGTGGATGGTAGTTGAATTTAGCTGTCCCCTATGAAACGTGTGGTTAAAATTGATTCTAATCATAACCCAATCTTGTTGGGAAAGAAATTGGTCCTTGAATAACTTGAACCTTGTTAAATTTTGTTATTGTTTTAAAATGGAAATCTCTAAACAGAACAGAAACCAAGAAGAGGCTTATTGCTATGTATTGTATTTTAAAATTAACTAAGAACACTTGTGAATCTAAGGAAACTTAAATTAATAGCTCCATCTGAAACCGCAGACACTGGGGTGCTTTCTTTTTCTGGGGTAGCAACAAGAATTATACTTGTAGTAAATCTAATATTTCGAAGTAGGTAACTGTGGATACTAGGGGAGGGGGCAAACTTTTGCCTGTCCCACACTGTTATTTCATTCACAAATTCTGAACGAATTAGTCTCCACTTAATACAGTGATGATTGCTACATTAGTGGACTGCTTTTGGATGAGTTCTTTTCCTATCAGTTTGGACCCTGGCCATGAAAGAATGAGACAATGATGACTTCTATCTAGATTATTTCGCTTGTTCTTATTGTGAATGTTTTCCCAATGTATCTTAAAACATTGTCGTAAGCTATGCATTTTTTGCTTCAGACTAAAATTTACTGGAGCTATACCTAATATGAGTGCTCCTTCTGTGAAGTTCTCAGTGTATAATGATTTTTTATTGAGTCGTTAAGCACCTTTTTTTTGCTCCTGACTATGCATTCCTATCATACCTACTAAATATTCTTAAGCTTTCATTTCACATGTACCATTGTGGGACCGAATTCCTTGCTTGCAATTTGCTGCATATTGATCTTGTACTTTGTGACGTTGGAAATTTTGTAATTTCTGATCTGACGTGCCTTGCTCGTGTAGGATGATAAGTTTGAACGACTGTTCAAGATGTATGCAGACAAAGCTAAGCTTGATGTTAAAAAATTAGTTTTCTGCTTTGACGGGGATAAAATAAGCCCGGCACAGACTCCTGGTAGCCTTGAATTGGAGGATGATGACATCATTGAGGTGCATGTGAAGTCAAACTAATCCAGGTGAAAATGAGATTTCCTTGATTGTTATACCAGTTGTGTTTTTGCAGTACACGTGCATTTCATTCAGATTCTCAATTTTCTATTTTAGACAATATAGTATAGAATTAATGCTCGGTTCTCGTTAATGTGTGTAAATCAACAGTCTACCACACTATCTATGAACATAATTGTAAGATGACTGAGCATGTTCAGACCATTAATCAAGTGGCGAACCAGCTAACCAGGTCCTTTGGGAGCTACTCATTTGCTTTCTTAAGCGCTACTGCAAGGATTGACGAGTTTCCTGGACTATGCATAAAAGCAAACGTGCAATGTCATATAACTCTGTAGGAGCAGCTCTTCTAGACGATGAGTGTTTTCAAGTCACCTAGTATTCTAAGAGTCTAATCCACATCCCTGTACTTAAAATTTGAATTGACCTTGTTAAAAAAAAAAAAATTAAATGTAAATCTTCAAAACTGCTGATTCTCGGAATGTTCACTTTTTGCCATTAAATCTGTAGCAAAACTGACTGCCAGTTATCATTTTGTCTTGCATATTTACTGGTAAGAGTTTGTATACTAAGCGCATCACATTCCCATCTTGTTTCAGGGTGCTCGATTGCCTGTGACATTCAAGAGCTCGATTCACTTTCTGTTGCAAGTTGATGGCTTCTTCTGGACCATCTGTTTTGATGTTGTTCTATTAGTGTATCGTGAAACTTTTTTGTTTTGGTAAACGATGAACAAGTTGGTATAAGCAGTCATGAAGATAAGCTTAATGATTTTTTTGCAATCTGTAACAACATTCAAAACCTCAATGGAATGACTCCTTTCAATTCATGCAAATGGACGCTCTCACTGTTTCTCTCTTTGTGAAATAATATGGTTTGTCTTATTGGTCTTTTTTATATTTCAGAGAAAGAAACGAAACGACGTAGTTTTGGCATAAAGAAACCGTGCAAGCAGAGACAAAATAAACTGACTCACCAGAAAAAGCACGCTGTTACTCGTCGTATCGTCCTTTTATTCTCTGCTCCCCGCCGAAAATGGCCGCATATTCTCCCCCAAATCGCCACGCGTCCCTCCAAAACGTTTTATACCCCACGCTCTCCTCTCTGTTTTTCTTTTGTGAGTGCGTGATGGACGCAGAATTCCGGTTCGAGATGCAGCCTCTGCCTCAGGCGCAAAGTAAACCTCTGTTTGTCGCTGGAGAATCCGCAATGGCCGTCGATGAAGCTTTCCTCGACGGTGTCTACGCCGGCTTCAACTTCCAGTACCTGCTGAACTCCAACAATCAGATTCTACAGTCTCCGCTTCCGCTACTTTTGGAGCCTCCATTTAACAAGGATTCTTACACTACAAGTTCCTCCGATTTTCTCTTCGTTCAAGGATTTCCGGCGTCAGAGACTCATCATCTGAAAACCGAAGGTCAGGAGAATTTCAATCTGAGCAACAACGTCTACAATGGAATTCCTCCCGAGAGTTTCAATTTCGTGAAAGGATTTCCGGCGTCAGAAACTCATCATCTGAAAACCGAAGTTCCGGAGAGTTTCAATATGTGTAACGGCGTCTACAATGGAATTCCTGAGTTCAACTTCTTCTCCAAGACAACGTCACCTGTCGCTGCTGAGTTAGTGTCAATGAACTCGCCGACCAACTCAGGGATACCGGCAAGCTCCTCTGCGTCTTACAACAAACATGACCTGAATCATCGGTTGGGACCGCACAGGAATCTGGAGACATTGTCGCCGTCGAGCATGCTGGCCAGGAAGCGGCGGCAGAGAATAAGCGAGAAAACGCGGAGTCTGCAGAAGCTGTTGCCCTGGGACAAGAAGATGGACACAGCGACGATGCTGGAGGAGACGTGCAAGTATATCCAGTTCCTCCAAGCACAGGTGAGCGTCCTCCAGTCCATGCCTAGTAACAGTGAGCAACCGTCTGGGTTCGAGAGGGGAAATGGTGGAACAGGAACGTTGTACGGAGGAGCCTTGTGGAGATTGAATAGGCAACAAGTTCTGCAGAGATGGCTGTTAACTCTCCGGCTGTTCAGACCTTTCTTTACTCAAAAGGCTGCTGCATTTGTTCAGAGGAACAGTGGAGTTTGCTGAAGAAGAGAGCTCTGTTTCACCAGGTGCCTTTTAATTCCAACCCTTACGCGCTTTTCTGAATGAAATTCTCTGTTTATATCAATTAATACTTCTTATGAGATCAACGTGGGGAAACAATTTTGGGGAGTGATCTTCATAGTTTGTTTGTTCTTGAATGAAAAAGAAACTTTTCTGTAAAGTGTTTTTTTTGTGGTGGCAATGGAGTTCGGATTATTCTTTCTTTAAGTTTTTGCTAATGTTCCTGTTTAATTTCAATGCGTCATATGATAAAATGTTAATGATATGCTTAACTTCAATCAGTAAAATATACGGGATCACAATAATTCCACTGGTAGATAATGAAGTGTGTTTCATAGAAGCACAATTCTTGTGGTAACCGAGCTTATTAGCCGCCCTCGTCTAGCATTGATGGGTCATTTATGGCTCCCGAGTCCCGGCTTATGCATATGTTTGGAATATACCCGTGTGATTGGTGTATATCATTGGAAATTTCAAGTACGATATAGTGTCATTTGCTGGCCATCCTTCTAAATGAACTAACAAAAAAGTAATTAACCCGTTACTAATAGTTGTCAATTGCCGCAAGCCCTCCTCCACGGGACTTGTCTATCATCGGCTTATCTCCAACATATTGGGAATTAAGGAAGGAGAATAGTGTGTAACATGCTGGAGTCCGGATTGTGAAAGAACAGACACAAGAGTGGGTAATAGTTGGGCTCACTAGGTCCACAGTACCTTAAAGAGGGCCGGTAGGACAGAAGTAGGGGTAACCACAGGGCCATGAGAGAGTGAAAAGCCCATTTCTTGATAGGGTCCAATGACATAATCACGCTAAACTCCAAATTTTGGGGTGTTATTTTCAAAAAAATGTTGCACCACGTAGCCTTTAATGATTGTAAAGTTTGTGTATATATGTATATATAAGTTTTAACTTCAGTTAATTAAGCCTCCATTAAATTTTTGGTATTTTTTAAAAAACATATTTACATATTTTGTGGGTCTACTTATACCACGGAAAATTTCCACATGAAAAGTAATTAGCAGGGGCTAAACTTACAACATGAGACAGGGTGGGTGATCGTGCTTGCAAGATAACCAAAGTTGGGCAATTTGCAGAATACGGGTGACTAATTCGACAAGCAACATAAAGTTTGGTGACCCATCTTGCATCAGATTGAAGTGGATTGACCTAGATGCACCTTCCTCAATGACTTGGTACCACTAGAAAATAAAATTTTATTTTATTTTTAAATAATATTAGCATATAGTCAACTTTTTGAATTCATCTAGAAGGAAATTGATTTCGAACGAAGTGTTCATAGATCAACCTCCCCCATTTTGCTTATTATAGCTTTGAGATGATTGCTGAGTGGTCAATACTTTTTGTTATTTTTTTTTCTTTTTTTCAATGAAATTTTTTTTTTTATTTTTGGATTACAAAGGGGATTAGGGGAGGGGACTCGAACCCGGGAACTCCCGGTAAAGGGTTAAGACTCTAACCACTGGGCTAACCCCTTGATCTCTAATACTTTTTGTTCTTAGAGTTAATGGAGGGCGGTTTTATTTTCACTATGATGAGATAAAAATAAGCGATGGTAATTCAACAAAAGTTTAGAATATGTGATTGTAATGGTCAAATTAACATGTAAAGTTATAATATGCGAGTCAAAACGTTTTTATCTTTTCTCACGATTTCAGAAAGCAGACAACAAATTTGATACCACGTTTAAGACTTTCGCACAATTTTAAGCGAGTTAACGTGTCAAAGCATAAAAGGTTTTTACTTCTATAAAACAATTTTCGTGAGATAGTTGTGAAACACTGATTCTTCTCAAACTTTCACACAAGTCAAAATGATGGTAAAAAAGAACCGTCTGTTTTAATACGCTGTTAATGCCCCATAGTTACAATCATCTCATAATGATCCTTTAGTCAATACATAATTAAACGGCAAAGTCAAAATTTCAGTATTTAGCTAGCCTAGCTACACAAAGCCTATTATTATAAGCTGACACTTCCTTTCTAATTATGATCTCACTGAACTTAAAGCTTGATCATTGAATTAGAGAGAGTTCAGTTATAGAGAAATCATAAATAAATAATTATTATGACAATAATATAATCTGTGCATAATAATGATGCAATAATACCATACAAAAAGTAATAAGATAATCAGTAGATTTTTAGCACCAGATAATGATGTGATAATATAATAATAACTATTGATGTAAACACTCTGTCACTTCACAAATTATATCAGCCACTGATATTATACTATACAGTTTGCTGTATTGATATAGACGGCTGGTGCTTAGGCTTTACCAAATTGATTAAAATAATGGGGGAGAGGGGAAGTAAGCAAGAGAGCATGCGTCGATGAAATCAAAACAAAACGGGACAGAGAAAACAGTCAATTTGATTCCAATCCAAACACTAGCAAACAAAATGATCTCTCTACTGCTTCATATGCCGCACCAATACGTGACAACCTCTTAAGCTCCTCGATCTTATGCACTCCGTTCATTATCAAAAAATAGTAATTCTACTTCACCTTATTAATTACACTTTTTTTTTTTTTTTACTACTTCAAGAGATTGTAATTCTACTTCACCTTATTGAATTTGATTCAACTATATATTATTGAATTTGTTTTTAGTTAAAATCAATTCCTTCAATAACAAAGTAATATAGAAACGGGATAATTTACCCAGTTAACACTAGAATGAGAGTATAATAATAATAATCACCATTAAAAATTTAATCTATATGAAAAAAGAATTTTTAATATAATGTGTCAGCCGATCAATTAAAGAAAATGAAAATACTTCTCTGTTATTATGTGTTCTCTTTTATTGCTAAACGTTAATTGACTGGCACGTTAGGAGAACCGAGAACGGAACTGTTAACCAGTATTTATAAGAAAACTAGGGTAGGGCACAAGTCCATAATGCCCCCGGACACAATCCTTCAAATTTTGTTCTCACCCGGTGATGATGTTTTGTCTGCATGCAAAGAAGACAAGGAGTTTTCTGGAACTGGAAAATCATGTTATTATTATCATAAATAAACTCAAACTCAATTTATAAAAATGATTATAAATAACTTTAGTTATAATTTAATGTCACATATATTATTACATTTATCACGGGCTCAATTGATAACCTCTCGGTTATATATTTTTTGAGACTCGTAAAAATTTTGACCATTTATTTTTACTACAATCAAATTATAACAAGAACCAAACACCTCTAATTTCCCACCTTCACCTACCTACTACGTAACATCTTGGAAACAAATATCTGCAAACTTCAAAATTCCATAGCTGCTGAAATATTTACTCAAAATTGCAAACTTCAAAATCCGCACCTCTGCCCTTTTCATACCAAAATTCTCTCTCTCTCTCTCTCTCTCTCTCTCTCTCTCTCACACACACACACACACACTCAAATTACTCAATATTTCAGAAATCAAAGTCTCTCAATAACCAAAGCAAAATATAGAAAAGAGCAGACAGCAGTAAAGCCAAAATAAAAGTTGTGATGAAACAGTCAACCCAGAAAAATGAAATGAAGCCTCTCTGTCAATCAGACATTTTGGTAAAAGTTCTTCTGCAAAGGTTAATTTCACCCTTTACGTAAGACTCTGTTTGGCACCATAACTACAAGACAAGTCCACAGCACAGAATCTAAGCTTACCTGTTTCTGGGAAAATGAGGTTACATGTCAATACTCTCTCTAAAGCTCAATATTTACTGCTTTCATGCCATTAGTCCTGTGCTTTTTCAACTCTTCCCTCATACGTATCCTGAATCTCTACTCGACATAAAACCCATTTCTTCTCTGCTTTTTCCCAATCCATTCTCTTTTCTACTTTCCATAATTAATCAATTCAATTCTAATAATGTAAAAATGAGAACTGCAGAAATTCAACACCTGTTATGAATGACGGTGAAAAACTAATTCAAGAACCCACTTTTTATATACATCAAGAACGTTCATTAATTTCTTCATCTTTGAAGCAGAAGGGAATTAAAACGGTAAAAAAAGAAGAAGAAAACATCTGGAAATTAAATGCCAAAATAGCCACGGTTTTACCCCTTGAAATTACTGGAACCATCAAAATATCAAGACTGTAATTATGGAAAAAACGTGGGTATTTTGGGTGAGATAAAGATTTCACTAAGAATATAGCCAAAAAAATGATAAAATAGAGAGATAAAATCTACTTGTTGTGGAGAGGATCTGGGAGCTGGGTATTCTCCTTTTTGAATCTGTGAATGTACCATTTTCAGTGGTGGAAGTGTTAAGATCGGAAAGTCTGGCGTTGAAATACTCTCTGAAGATTTCTGTCTGATTCTTGCCGGATTCTGCCATTGGAGACGTTTCTTGAAGAACCCTTATTGTTTCAGTTCTGTTTTCAGTGAAGACCCAAATGTGAAGCAGGGAAATGATGAGGAGCACTACAAGAGAAGAGTACATAACTGCTCTTCTTCCGCCGGGAAATGACGTCATCTCCGGAATATACCCACATAAAGATGAAGAAATCCGAGTTGTTCTTTCCAAGTTTGAATCTTCCGTGTGCGTTGATAATAATAACCCTCAAGCTCCTTCCCCTCTTTCCTTCTCTCTCTCTCTCTCTCTCTCTCTCTCTCTCTCTCCTTTCACATATCAAATACTCGAGTACGAATTGACAGCTTCGTATTTTACATACATTTGAGAGAGAGTGTGTGTTATATTCATGCAAAAGTGGGACCCACTGATTGGATCATATCACAAGCTGGTGTTTTTATTCTAAGTTTTTCAATACAACCATATAGAGTTAACTACTAATCATAAATAGTCAAATTAGAAAATTATATGTGATTTCAATAAGAGACAAACCCACCGACTAGATCGCATAGCAACATTGGTGTTTTGTTTAGAGAGTGACTATAATAATATGTAAACATATAAAACAAGTGGTAGATAAGTGAATAGTATTTACGATATTTATGCCGATGTGGTTAATAAGTTCTCGTTTCATTTCATTCGATTGTGGTTATTTTCTTCAATACTCAATTTTGGTCAAAGCCCCTTTTTCCTTTTTTTTCGTTAGAGCTTAGTTAGGTATATATTTGATACGAATCTGCCCCATTTTTTTATGATCAGACTTAAAAGCAGCTCCATACTTTGTACTAAAAATAGTAATGGTTGCTGGCTTGCTGCCTATAATGCCAACGGGCAAAGGAATGATGGACCGCCCCATTTAAGACAACTTAGGTTAGAGGGAAACTTACAGTTGGAGCCAGCTTATGGTCTTCCAAAGCGGCACAAAGTCAAAATGGTTTACGTTATTCTTAGAGAGTAACTGCCCATTATTGACACTCTTTAACCATCTATATATTAGTTATTTGACTGAGTATGATAAAAATATAAGTTCTCCTATAATTATAGTTATTATTACTTCTATTTTCTATTTTTTATTAATACCTACAATAGACAAACACGTGCCCACTGCAAAATTGAGCAAACAATTTCGTAAAGGTAATTTAAATAAAAGAAAGGAATAAGGGGATTAGGTACAAATATATTCCAACTCCAATTATTATATATTTAGTTGACCGTGGATTTGGTTTTTCTTCCTCAGTTAGCATTATTATTCTATTAATTAATAATATATATTTTGCAAAACATTGGGTGTGCATTGAAGTGAATAAAAAAATCAAGCAATTAAAGTTAGGAATTTAAATTAATTAAATGAAAGTGTGTATAAGACATAGATTTCCATGAAACATGAGACGGTCGAAGCTGGTAGGTTGGCTGACCGGGAATCTCGCTACGGTGCTAAGAAAGAATTTTGTTCTCTAACGACTATTTCTGCTCATTACATACATCAACATTAATATAGCTAGCATACAATTATAGCATGATGATAATTGAGAAGAAGGATATTCCTCGCAAGATTTAGGTACATAGCAATTTTTACATCAACCCGTCACATTTTTAAAATCTTGACGAGCAATTATAACACATTTTGTAACTGTATAAAGCTAATTTTTTGTCTTGTGGTAGGTTGAGATAACAGAGAAACTTTAAAGTACATTGTTTATTGATAGTGTTTTCGTGAACGATATGTGCCATTCTATTAATATTTGAATAGGTTATTCAATTCATTATTTAGCCACGTTCTCCTCCCATACATCTAACAGCATTATTTATACCACTAGACGGTTTGGAAGGAGATCAAACTTACAGGTACAAAGGTTTTGCTAATGATAAACATCGACTGAAATGCATTTCTTTTGAAAATGCATATTTCATATCTTGTGAAGTATGAGCTAATTTATAAAGTTGCGTTTCTTAAAAGTTAGCATTGACGAGAGATATACAATCAAACTCTATATATATAACATCTAAACGTTAGTACTCATTTTCTCTTTACTTCGAAGATTTCTTTACAGCATAAGCACATTCACAAGTATATCTGTCTTCACAATGCTCTAAATGTCATCTCTAGTTGATTTTTTTTTTTTTTAAAAAAAAACTTTAATCACAAGATTTTTTTTTTATATAAATATTTCTTATATATTTTATACCGTCACTGTCGATTTCGATCATTTTCATAAATAAATCCAATTGAAATGAATGTACAACTTGCAAATATATCATTACGAAATTTATGGCGACCGCGATGCGTCTGAATGGGTTGCAACAACAAATTAATTTGATGTGAGGGCGTGACACCCAGAGTGGTTGAATATTTATTGAATACAAATGAAATAAAACCAA
>CAVNYN010248082.1:0-12659 GCA_963692815.1 Nyctanthes arbor-tristis
AGAAGATAGATAATGCTCATATTAAGGAGATAGATGACTACGTGGCGGAAATCTAATAAAAACGGCGCCCTATTGGTAGGGCCGCTTTTGTTAGATTTCCATCACGTAAGTCATAAGGCTCTTTAATAGAAAATAAGGCTCTGTAGGTAAGGCTTTGTAGTCGGATTGTTAAAATAGAACCTCTTGTTTTATCATTAGTGAACCTAATCAAAGCTGATCTAATTGTTCATTCACTTTTCTTTTAAAAAAAAGGAAACAAAAAATTAATAGTGCAATGCGTGCATAAGTTGAATTATAAAATAAATTGTACTAAAAGAAAAGTTGAATTAAATTGTATTAATTAAGACAAAGAGTTGAATTATTTTGTTGAAAACCAACTTAATTATATTACTTGGAAGGTTGATCAAGTTAGTATTAAATTATTTCATTAAAATCTTGGAAGTTTCAAGTATAAATATAAAAACCCATTCATGTGAATCAACACTTAAAAGAAAAGTATTAGAATCAGTTCTTCTTATTATTATTTTTTTAAATACAAGAGGAGATAGGGGAGGGATAAGAGGGGAGGGATATGTGTAATTCGAACTCGAGACTTTCCACTTGGAATGTGAAGAAGAAGAAGAAGAAGAAGAAGAAGAAGAAGTTATGAATTATAAGTCAAGTTAGAAGTTGAATTATTTTTTCCAGATCTCAAGGGATCTCGAGAATTATAAAAATAAGTAAATATGATTCAACACGTAAAATGCATATTAACTTTCAAATACCACTTTTATAAATGTGTTAATACAATTATAAAGTGCAAAAAATCACTAGTGGCTTATAGTGATTTCTTGCATTTTATAATGGTATTGGTACATTAACAAAACTAATTATTAATTCTTTAGAAATTTTGTATAAGAGCTTAACTTCTTAAATATTTTTAATAATTAGTTGGACACATGTGCGACGCATGGTATTGACAACAAGTATATGTGAATAATAGTCTATAAACACTGGCGGAGCTACAGGGATGCCGTGTATACAGGTGCATACCCAACTTTCTAGATCTTTTTCTTTTTTAATTTTCATATGAAAGTCTTGTAGAAGAAATGGGTTGTAGAGGTGAGGAAAATGAGGGAAAGGGAAAACTTTATTAGCACAAAATCCAAAAAGTTGATTTGACTGACTTTTTTTTCCTCTCCCTTTAAGGGTTAATTTCACAAATAGTCCATAATCTTTGAATTTAGTCTCAATTTTATTCTCAATTTTTGTTATGACACCCCATAGCACCCAACTTTTAAAAAATACACACAAACCGTCCTTATTTCTACTATTTAGCAAAAATTTTAATAAAATGGTGATTATACCCCCCAAATTTTAATAATTTGCTACCATTTCCGGCAGCATTTGTGCCGTCAAAATGGCAGCACAGATGGGGGGCTGAATCCTCCCCATTTTGCTGCCATTCCCGGTAGCAAAATGAGGGAATGGCGGTCGGCGTTGCTGCCAGAGGGGAGGAGGGACGTGGGGACAGGGCCATGTCTGATATTTTATGGGCCTTAAGCGAATTTTTTATTAGCGGCCTCTAATCGTACATAATATTAAAATTATATATAACAAATATCATGTATATAAATTTAACTAAAATCACTAAAGAACTTATATGTAATGAACATCAAATATTTATTCATTTTTTAAACTAAAACAATAAAGTCACAATAGAAATTTCAAATTTCTTTATTCTTTTTACCATTGAAAGAAACATAATTAGTTTCAAAGAATAAGGGTTTACTTTAAATTGAATTATTGAATGAACGTCATAAATAGATGTGCAAAGAAATTAGGATTTTAGCCTTACTAAACATTTTTTTAAAAAAAGAAAATTTAAATAGGCATTCGCTTCATCTTCCGGGGGCCCTAGGCGACCGCCTAGAAGGCCTAACCTTATGCACGCTACTGGATGGGGATGGCGTAGGTAGGTTTTTTAGTTTTTTATTATTTTTAAATGTTTTTAAAAAATTTAAAATATTTAAAGGGGGTATAATCGCTATTTTATTAAAATTTTTGCCAAACACTAGAAATAGGAAAGATTTGTGTCTATTTTTCAAAGTTTGAGAGCTGTGGAGTGTCAAAACAAAGGTTGAGGCTCAAGTCGAGACTAAACTCAAAAGTTAGGGACGATTTGTGAAATTAACCCTTATATAGCTCCTACCTAACGTCTCTCTCTCTCGTTATTTATTTATAGCAGCCACCGTCCCCACATCTCTCTCTCTCTCTCTCATTCCTTTTCTTTTCTATTTTTCTCATTATCTTCCTTTTTTCACTATGTTTTTTCACTGTGTTTTCGATTATCTTCTATTTCATAATAATTTGTTTTTTATTTTTTTCATGAATTATTGTAAATTGTAATTGTTTATGTTACATGTTTTTTATTTCTTTCTTATTTATTTTTTCCTTTTGGGTAATCAGTTTTATATATGTTTCTTTGTCTGTTTTCTATTTTCTTTTTAAGGGAATATCCTTATCTATTTTTAAGAAAACTTTTCTTTATATTGAAACACATAATTTTCAATTATTTTATTAAACTAAATAAAGAATACTTAAGTTTCCTAAATAACAAATTAAAGTTATTAATCATGGCAAGTGGCAAGTATTTTAAATTGGTTTTAGAAAAAGTAGCTTTAAATTAGTGTAAATTGTAGCCATGTGGCAAAAATTTAAACCAAACATTATTTTGAATTAGTTTTTTATTTTATTTTTCTTGAAAGAATTTTGAATTAGTTTAAATTGTTGCCAAACACATTTATATTATTTATGTTGTACGTAATAGATCAGTTTCTTTTAAACTTGATCATCATTATGAAAAGAGTAAGACTATATAAAAATGACAATTACATTATCAAGGAATTAAAAAAAAAAAGCATCAACATGTTTTAAAAGAAAAAAGAGTGAAAATTATCATTTCCCTTAAGCTTTTTTGGTTTTTTTTTTTTAATTTTTTAAGCTTGTGCATACCCAGAGTTGATATACTGGCTCCGCCACTATATAAAACTATATGCATTGCACTATATCGTGTCATATAGACATGTGAATGCACGCTACATAGTTGTGGTTTTTCATGTGGCGTGTCTCAATGCACGCCACATAATCATATGATACCATATGCTAGCACAACATATGGTGTTTGTTTGGAACTTGAAGTTGCACTATCATTTTTACTCAAAAGGAAAAGAAATTTTGAGTGAACGAAAATAGACTTAGCTCAAGCCGTATTGATTATCGCAATGAATATAAGATTTTACATTATTTTTGTTGTTGGAGTGATACAAATTTATCTAGATTGAACTTTATTTATCTAGCAATTTCAGTCTCATCACACGTAATGTGCTTGATATACCCGATGATGGATCGGGCGAAGGTGGAACTTGACACTGCTCAAGAACATTAGTCGGCATGGCCGTCGGTTCATGAATCGGGTAGAGGTATCTGCACATATAATTAACTAGTTGCTTACAATGGGTATAAGACTTATTTAATAATGTCTCGCTTTTCCGAATAAAAAATGCAAGCTTGTTAATATTCTATTATATGGATTGGCCCTGGTATTTCTCGTTGCACGATAGTTGATCGCCTGTTTTTGCTACCGAGCAAATATTAACAAAACAAAATAAGTATATCATAGGAATGACCTAATATACGTCTGAATCATGTTTACTTATTTTTATAATTCTTGAGATCTCTCGAGATTTAGAGAAAAATTATTCAACTCCTAACTTGAGTGATTTATATTAACATGATCATATCTTCTTCTTCACTTTTTTTTTCTCTCTGATTTCCCATCTATGATACTCAATATCATCACAAACACCTATATATGCAAAGGATACACGACATAGCTGAAGCATGAAAAGAATGGATATTCAAGAACAATTCGTTGATTCTGTGAATACTCGAATGTAATGACCTTCTAATATTCGTTGATTCCTCAACTGTCGAATACTTGGAATAACAAAGAGACATTCTCAGTGTTTATACTTCATAATCAAAGTCCAGTCCACTAAAACTAATACTAGAGTGACTCATTTATAGGACTACTAACTTGTAGAATATGTCAAATAACAATTAAATCCCAATAAGACAAGGAACAATAATTAAATTCTAGACCTAGAAAGTATAAAAATTAACATACTAAATAAAATCTTAGATAGACTGGAAACATAATAAATATTGACTTCATTACTGCATCAATATATCTATTAATTCATTTTTAAAAAAATTAAATAATGGAGCTGATTCTCATGGCCCTAATATTTTTTAAAGTGATAATTCACACATGGATTGATTTTGGTATTCATACTTGAAATCTTCCAAGATTTTAAAGAAATATTTTAGTACTAACTTGATCAGTACCCTTCAAAGTAAAATAGTTATGTCAGCTTGCAACAAAAAGGTTCAACTCTTTTTCTTAAGTTAAATTTTACTCTCACTGTTTCACACGACATGAATTTCACATTTAGTTTAAATTTTAATAGGATCCGTTTAATTGGTTTCAAAATGGACTCTAATGGTTTTAATATTGAAACTCATCCATTTGGATGAATGGTACCAATTCTCCATAGGTTGGATCCTTCTGGTACTAGATTTAAAGTTTGGGGACCTTTGTTGTAATTTGCCCTAATATATATGATTTTTCCTATGTTAGAGAAGCATATAACAAAGGCATGCCATATCTGTCTAGCTCTTTTACTAATTGCACCACTTTTTATATCCACTGCCACTAAAATGTATGTTTGATAAATAGACTACATTATTCCCCGACAAATTAGGGTTTCTCATGGTGGCGTAAAATATATATACACACACATGTAGTTATTTGTGACGAATGCAAAAAATGATTGATTTTTACCTTTTGGTGCAGGTAAAATATAAATAAGTGGTTATACTAGTCATTCCGATCTGACCATTTTATTTTAGTAAATAAGAAAATAAATTAAAATTATGGTGTGATTAGTAAAAATTGTGTTATAAATATAATCACACTATAATAAATTGTGCTGCCAAAAAAAACTAAAATAAATTGTGGCTTGCATCATAGGTACTTGATTAATTTTCTAACAAATGGGAATTCATTAATAAGATTTCTCAAGATATGCAATTTTTTTCCCTCGCACGAAAGGGCTGCAATTTAGTTGGTACGCGGTACAAATTGGCAATTTAATAATTACACGTTATATAGTGTTGATCGTGATATGTTAACTTCTTAAATATTTTTAGTAAGTAGTTGGACACGCATACGTGTGGCACGATATCGATACTGGGTATGTAAATAATAATTTGTAAAAAACGATAATGAAGTATAATCGACATACAAATATATATATATAGTAAGTTTTAGGTATGTTCCGCAACACATCATTATTCTCACAAATCACGTGAGCAGCTAATATTATGACACACTATTTGTCTAATGCCGTATTGCCACCACACTTTGAGTGCTTAATCAATTATATATATATATATATATATATATATCGGGACGGTTCCGCTAACTAATACTTTTGACAAATAATCTATACCATCATTTTCAAGTAATCTAATGATCTAAAATTTATTTATCCTTCTAAAACGAGCTCGGATTTGCTGTCCAATAACCCTGTCCCCTTGGCTGTCTTGCCAATTAAAATGTGCCACGTCACTTGAACATTTGTCCAGATTAAATTTTGCAAAGCACACTCCAAACATGCCTTGGCATCACATCATTCTTTCACTCCAGATCTGTGTAATCAATTTCAGAACAGGGGAACGTGTGAAATATTGTGTTTCAATTCTTCACTCTGCCTCTTAATCGGTGTGTTTTCTAATTTCCACATGACCACCATCACTCGCAAACCCCGACGTCTCAGTGATCGGTCTCTCGTATTTTGACAAACATTTTCTGCCACGGAAATCAAAGGGGAAAATGAAGGAAGACTGTTAATACATGGTAACTACTTATGGAACAACTGGTTTCCACCCATTGCATCGAAGGGAAAATTGAAGGAAGACAAGGACAATCAGAATCAGAATAGAAAGTAGCTACCATAGAATCTATAACCCAGTCAATATGTGTTGTAACAAGAGGAAAAAGTGTAAATTAACGATTGAAAAAAGGAGACAAAAAAAAAGAAAGAAAGAAAGAGGTCCTCCAGTTGCTCTACATTAATGCTTCCCCGATGCGGTCTTCGCTAGCCTGAAACTTGGTACGGTCCAGCCATCCACCAATTCTCTCCGTCTCCCTCTCATCTTCTTCTCTCTCCACTTTTCATTAATTTAGAAAAAATTTCTGAAAGAAATGGGGTTCAATGGCGATAGTTGCGACTACAAACTGAGTACAGGTGGTGCTTGGCTGATTTGTTGACGACGTCGGTGGTGGCCGGTGGGTGATACAGTGGTCGTCCGCGTTTCGGTTTTCTATCTGGTGATTGTTTGGGCGTGTGAGATAGGATAAATGTGGTGTTAAAATTGAATGACGTGTCAAAAATTTATTGGTAGGACAGCTATTGAGACATACAAACGGGACAGCAGATCTGGACTCTTCTAAAACATATTAAATTCAAAACCCCTCCCATTTATTTCTTATTTCCATAATTAATTCATTGCAAGTTAATTCATATTTTCCATAATTGATTGATCAGGAAAAAAACTATCCAAAGAAACCCACCATTGCCCGCCGCCTACGTCCTCCATTGAGCGTCTCTCTCCACCATTTTCAACAGTTTTCTTATGTTCACTGATCACCATATTAAGATTCTTATCATATTAGAAAATAATTCGGTTGTAGTAAGCACAAGTGTGGCACAAGTGTGGCTACTTTTATTAGATTTGTGCCACGTGAGCAATCAGGCTCCATTGTTGGAGCCTGATCTATCGCCATAGAAAATTTTTGTAATAAATAGGGGACAAAAAAAAGAAAGAACAACAATCTTTCTAAATTTTGGCATATTCTCAATGACAATGAAAATTATTTAATTGCATTTTTGAGTACATACAATACTGGTCCAACTAACGTATACAATTTACGCCCTAATTCTTTTAGAGCCTATCTAAAATCAATCTTCAAACTGGATTTCTGAAAAATAATGGAGTAAATTTCTGGTTTACCATGTGTAAAAAACTAAGAGTACTTTCTAACGCAGTATGATGGTTATTAAGAAGATAGTATTAGATGAGATCTTCACAAAAAATTCTTCATAAATTTCTAAACTCCATTTCTATACGATCATGAACTCCTTGTTTTAGGCCATTCTAGTTTTTTTTTCCCAAATGAAATGAAGGTGCTTCTTAGCCCATCAACAACCATAAAATGGCATTTAAACTTAATCATCTCCACTGATTGCATGCAATATTTAGTGGCTTTAGGGAGATGATTTCGATTGAAAGAGATGGTGGGTCGTTGGATGTGTAAAGTCAATCAATTTTAGAAAATAGAGATTTTCTAATCGATCAAATATATATATATATGGTAATTGGGGAATTTTAGTTGATATGCTTCGACATGATTTATAGTTTTTTATTTTAATTTAGAAGGATAAATTTCATATCATTAGATTATTTAAAAAGGAAGGTATAGATTATTTGTCAAATTCATTTGTTGGTTAGCAGAACCGTCCTCTATATATATATATATATATATACACACACACACACATATATATATATAGGAATGACACTGTAGCCAACCGCAATCCCCCTATCCTACCCCCTCCCCCCAGGAATCTTTCATCCTACCCCCATCTCATTTAATCAGGGGCAAGCGAGGACGACATATAGAAATTACTAGTATAACATTCCTAAGACATGAGTAGAAAAAAAGTCTGAAATTTAATTATCAGAAAGTTTTTAATAAATATACAATAGTTAAATATATTCTAAAAGTGTGAAAGCACAATGTGTATACCAATGGAGGAAATAGCATCAATAGCAGTACCAATTTAATATATTTATATTGAAATGACAATCCATATCCATTCCACAATCTATATACGAATCTATATATTAATAAATGAAAGGAGCATGAGGTATAATTTACCGCAATTTTCCCGCCATTTTTGTTAAAAGTAGGGAATTTAGCCTTTTTGTTTCCAAATGTGATAATCGGTGTGGTAAATATTTTGTATATCTATTTTTTTTTAATTTCCACTCGAGTTATCTTCAAAATTGTTGAGTTATCTTATATTCATAATTTTATCTTCGCTTCACGATTTTATCTTTGAGTTATCTTATATCGTTTTTTCAAATTTTCCTTCCCATGAAAATCTAATAATGAAGATAATCCCCTTCATGATTTCAAATAGATTATTCCTAAATTTTCTCCTCTTTATTCAAGAATTTGATAGTTAAATATGATGTCATTACACCACATGGGTCTTGATATATACAAACAAAGCTAATAGTTGATAATTTTTATGAATTGATTATTTATATCATATGAATAAATTAAAATAAAATATATAACTTTGTTTAAACAAATATATGATACTATATTACGATATCAAGTTTTTAAATTTTTTTTACATGTGTCAGCATCTAGTTTCTCAAATCTTATAATAAGTTAGAGATTACTTTGAATTATTCTTCATGTGCATCGTATAGGTGAAAAATTAGTTCACATGGTAATCAACATTCCATACAAATTTTCTTTCTTCTTGTATATATGCATCAGTGAAAAAGATATATCTTCAATATTCAATACATTCGTAGCCGCAAATTCGACTAAGAATCTATAAAAAAAAGGGATATTAAGACATCTTAATTTATTTTAATATATATTAAAGTAGGATAGTGGTCATATGTAAGTTTTTATTTTATAATAATTTAGTTCATTCAGTTTTAAAAAAAAAGTAATACTTATACATTTATTACATTTTATTATCATTTTATTTTATAATAATATATAAAAATTTATATATTTTTTCATTCTATATATAATATGCTATTTTTTATCCATTAATATTTATTATACATATTCTATTAGTTTTTAGGATATCTTTAAAGATTTAATATTTCTTCAAGATTCCAATAATTGATAGACAAATTTCAAGTATTGGGTTGTTAGGACAACTTATTATTTAGATTAAGTGCCTACTCATGAGATTAATGATATAATAATAAAGGAAAATTAAATTAGTTTCAAAATTTTTACTTTAATTCAATACGATAAATCACACATAAAACCTAGGGTTATATATGTAGTAGATTACTTCATTTATTATTTGTTTTTTTCTGAGAACCTATATATCGATAAAATTTTAAGTTGAAGGAATGCAATAGTAATAATATTTGATGATAATGGCTTATAACAAAAAATAAAAAATTCTTTTGAGATTTTTTGGAATAGATTTAGTGAAAAATGGTGAGGAAATGCGAAAAATAATTTTTTTAAGAATATATGGTGGAAAATAATTTATTCTAATAAATAAATAGCATCCACACTCTATTGACTAAGGATATGGGTGTGGAGTAATTCTGGAGCTGTATAAATTTCATATCCTCTCTTTTCCATGGTTTCTTTATTTCCATACTTAATAATAAATTAGTTTTGTAAAAATTCCCCATTTTCATTTTTATTACTTAAGAGTATTATTCTAAAAATGACAATTTCATTAGCTTTGTGCCAACTGAAAATATTGTTCGTTTCAATTTCATTCTATTTATGTGTATTAGCAAGATATATATATATATATATATGAGAGTAGTATGCAATAAAATTATAATTATTTAGTTTTCCACATTACTATGCATTTTTTTTTCTTTTTTCTTTTGCTAATTGTTGTATTCTTTGCAACACACGAATATATAACTAGTAAAAACATAATAACGTGGGAGTAAAATTTGATTCCACGAACAATAATTCATACTTTCTCATAATAGAATGATCTTGTGTCAAAACATAACTCGTTCAAATGATATGTAAAAAATTCATAGCACGTTATGAGTAGGATTATGACATGTAATAAAGGATCATTATTAAATTAAATTAAATACCTGAAAAAGCAAGAAAGTTCAACTAATTATGTATAAATTTATTGACGGTTCTTAACATGTACACCTTAAGTGCCATAAGTGATAAAATGTTGATGTAATTAATAATAGTTAATATTACTTTTCACGTAATATTATTAGTAAAATATTACATTCACAGAAGATTAGCTTGTGAATAAATATTTAAGGTAATGTGTTTTATTTATGGGCCATTGGAAAATTTATTCAATAAAAAATTGAATGAGCAATTCAATTTTCAATTAAAATTATTCGTAGCTTAAATATATTTGACGAAGATACATGTACAAACGAAATATTTTATAGATGGAAATATTACAACTTCAACGTAAGTGAATGAGTTTGTGCACTCTACGAACAATAACCACAATATTACACCTATTAAGAGTTTCCTCATCCATATCTCTCAGTAAAACATATATATATCTCCTAGATTTTAAACATTGAACTTCACTAGTCTCCTACTAAATAATTTAAAAGTGAAGTGAGAGAAGGCAACTTCTATAAATTTAATTTGAAATAAGCCCATTACGTTTTCTTCTATCAGTGTCATTTATATTTAATTATTATATTTTCTAGCTAGGTAGCCAATGATCTAACCTAAAATAAAGAGAAGGGAAGAAGAGAGACAAAAAGAAAGAATAGAAACCATAAGTCCATGTTCTAACTTGAATAAATAGTTTATTGACAATATGTAATTATTTGAGTTTATATGAATTTCTCTATTTAATTTCTACATGACTATTTGAGTTTCAATATAATTTGGTTAAATTGCATTATCCTAGTAACATGCATTATCTTCAAGTTATATAAATTTTAATAATCATGATATGAACATTGTTCAATTCACTATAAGAAATAAGGCTAATAACGGCGACAAACACCCAATAATAGCACCTGTAGACCTAAAGGGACGATTTTTTCCGACGACACAATTGTTACTATTGGCCTTTACCAATAGCTTATTAGGGACGACAAATTAGCTTATTGCAACGACATTTTATAGCGGCGACAATTATAAAATTTGCCCATTTTGTTATTAATTAAAAATTCTTTTTTTTACCCAAGCCACTATTTGGACCCGACCCGCTTCGGAGCCCCCTACCTATTTAATTCAGCATATTTGATTTGCAACTTTAAGATTCAAACCCCAGACCTCCATTCCACCCACCAAGCGCCTGACCATTTGGGTACTTGAACTTTTAGTCTATGTGTTGCATTTAAATTTATATTGTATAAATTAGTACAACTATAGTGACAAACTTGCTACTATAGCAACAACTTGTCGTCGGTACAATACATAAACAAATGAGGGAAATCTTCCCGCCAAACGTATAGCGACGACATTTATACGTATAGATCAAGAAATATAGTGATGATTTATACGTGTCGTCACTACGGTTAAGAAATACAGCGATGAAAAATAGATCACTCCAATAGGTTCTACTTTTAGTTATGACATGAGTCTATTGCGGCGACTTAGTCGCTACTATAATCTAAATACTGGGTCTCACCCTCTATTATGATGTCGTCGCCATAGATGATACCCTATGGGGACGCTTCAGTTTTTCGTCAGTAAGTTTCGTCATTATTGCTCCTATTTCTTGTAAATGCTCATGATATCAAGTTATCAACATTGTTTACAATTTGGTCACTTCAAATTGTTCATTTGGAATCACCAAAGGGGATTATCTTAATTGTTCGATTTTCATGGAAATGAAAGGAAAAATTTTAAAAATGGTGTGCATATATATACAGAGCTCAAAGATAAAATCATAAAGATAAGATAAAGTTACGAATATAAGATAATTTTGAAAATAACTAGAGCAGAAATTTTAAAAAATCATATATAAAAAGTATTTACCGCACTAATCACTGTATTTGGAAACAAAAAGATCAAATTATATCTATTTCTAGGAAAAGTGATGGGAAAGCTCTATTAAAATGGTACCACATACTCTTTTTATTTAATTAATATATAGATTTATGAAGATAAGTGCAATTTGGTACAACCATTAAAAATGAAGTTTCCCACGATTTGATGCTATTTGGTTGGTACTTGGTCCAAATGTCAGATAAAACTATTCATGTTATTGGTATTGATCATAACAGCTTAACTTCTTAAATATTTTTAGTAATTAATTCTAGACACGTGCGACCATTAATTTGTAAAATATATAAAAAAAGATGGTATTATTAGCGAGAAATAGATTATTCATGTCGCGTATATGTATTTAAAAAAAAAATTGACACATGTGCTATGCATGGTATTGACAATCAATATACGTGAACAGGTCCCAATATGCCGTCCTTGCCCAACCATGAAACATTCATCTCCATCCTCACCCTATCGTAATTTAATCGGGGCTGAGCAAGGATGATATAGGAATTGCAACGGAGTGGGTATGGACCTAAGACTCTCATCCCCATTCCCACCGACTAGAAAATTTCACCCCGTCTCTATCCCATCTTTACTTAGCCCTTACTTGATCCTCTTTATCAAAACATATTATAATTCCACCTATTAGTGATTTGACTATTAATTTAACAACTACTCATTTATAATTATAACTACAAATTTCAAATTTCTATTAAATCTACACCACTCATGTCACATCTTTATAATTTCTCTTTATAAATCA
>CAVNYN010248104.1:0-15447 GCA_963692815.1 Nyctanthes arbor-tristis
CCCAATCATACAGTGCCGCCAAGCCTGCATGAACCGTTTGTCTTGGTCCTTGACCTTGGCCCTTCCAAAGCTTGGCATTTCTTTCTCTCTGCATACTCCATAGGACAGCACAAGTTCGGCTACTGTCATGAAGTGCTCGATTCATCACTTTATTGAAGACCCAATAGATCGGAAGAGTTATGTTTTGCCCCAACAATCCATCCATATAGGCTTCTCTCCAACATCTCCTAGCAAACGAGCATTACAAAAATGTGTGCACGTTAGTCTCCATCTCTCTATCACACATCACACATATAGAAGGGATAGACAATCCTCTTTTGTTCAAGTTTTCTCTAGTAGGTAAACAATCATGACTTACCCTACAAATGAACATTTACATTTTTGGGGGAATTTTCAACCTCCAAATCGCTTTCATGGCTGCCCCCCACTGGCTCCTCTAAGTCCTTCGCTATTCTTTAACCAGATTTCACAAGATAAGTTCCATTTTTACTATAGTGCCATACCCATTGGTCTATGCTTGGCAAGGAGCTCAAATGAATGTTTTTAATATCTTCAGCATCCCTGTCAGATAATAACCCATCAATCATTTCTGAATTCCACTGTCCATTCTCATCAATCAGTTCGCTCACAGTCACATTCTCCAATCCTGAGTATTCCATAGTTTCCACTCTGAAATTTGGCTCCCTCCTTATCCTAGGATCCTTCCAAACATTAATGCTAACACCATTCCCAACTCTCGAGCGGCTACCCTTCTCCAAAACCATGCGAGAAGAACAAATGCTCTTCCATGTAAAACTAGGATTGTACTCTAGTTGGCTTTGAGAACCTGAGATACAAGAGCATTAGGCTGGGAAATGATATTCCAACCCTGCTTTCCAAGCATAGCTAAGTTGAAAGCTGCCAGGTCATGGAAACCCATGCCTCCGTCTTCTTTCTGGGCACACAACCTACTCCACGGAAACCAATTAATGCTTTTTCGCCCATTCGCCTTCAAGCCACTAACTTCCGATCTCATCATTCTTTGCAACTCCTCACATAAAGTAACTGGGAGAAGAAAAGTTGACATACAATAAGAAGGAAGTGCTTGAGCCACCGTCTTAACCAAAATCGTCCTCCCAGCCTTTGAAAGCATCTTACCCGACCACCCATTTAACTTCTTCCATAATAGCTTTTCAGTTAGGTGTGGCTTTTTTAATTTGCTACAAAAGTGTGACCTTTGAGTTAAACATGACTTTTTATGTATGGCTTTTTCTTTATAAAAGTCACATATAACACGGACTTTTTGATTTACTGATTATTTTGTGTCACTTTTCAATTTATTATTATCACAAATGTGACATTTGATATGCTACTTCTTAAGAATATATATCACAAATGTGATATTTGATATGTTCTTTTAAGAATATATGATTGTTTTCTAAACATGTACATATATGTGTGTGTTGTGTGTGTTGTGTATGTAACTTTTAATAGTAGTTGTAACAGCAAATGTGACTTTTATATGTAACTTTTTAAATAAATTTGACTTTTCTATATGTGATTTTTTTATACCGTAAATATACTAGTGTGACTTTTATATATGATTTTTACAAATAGATACTTTAATAACTACACAAATATTCCTCCTAAATTTCATAAATCATGTCCCATTTGGAGAATTATAAATGTCAGGTACAGTAGATATGGAATTTGAAAAAATTAGTGTGCGATCATATATATTATTATTCACACATACACACACACACACTACATGCTATAATTAAGGATTCTAATTACGGTCGTTACAAATTTGAATTTAATAGCATCATAATATAATATTTCCTAATAATTATCCTAAATCACGAATTGTCCTATATATCAATACACAGAATGAAGCTTCACTTTTTTAGCTGTTTTCTTTTGCAACTACGCTAGTAGATCGTGCTTCAGCATTAGAATATATATAGTTTGGTCATATGAAACTATTCATTAAGTAGCTAGTCGCGATTTGATTTATATTTGTACATTGCATAGAAACAAGACATAGGTATGTGATCAAATTCTTTTTCCTGTTTTATATATATTTGAAAGGAGGTTCCTGTTAGATTTAAATTTGTTGCATAATTGATAACAAAATGGTGTGAGCAGTGACTGAATTTGCAATTTCATTATGACTAAATGTACCATTATTCATTGCGTAGTTCATTGCAATTTGATTTATATTTGCACAGTGCATTGAAACAAGAAAAAGGGTATGTGATTGAATTCTTTTGCTCCTATTAGAGTTAAAAGGGTTGCATAATTGATAACAAAACTTGGTATGGATTGTGAGTGATCGTTGTGAGTTTGTGGCTGAATTAATAAGAGCTCAATTACTATTTAAAATAATACTTCATTACTACTTTCTATTATTGATTCAATTTTATTAATATATATTGTAAAATCATTGTGATTGAATTTGCTTTAATAGCAAGATTGTCAAAAAATCCGGAACATGCATGTGGCCTACCTTTCTACCTTACATTGAAGATGATCAATTTCATGGTGTAACTAGTGGAAGATGTTGGGTGATTAACTCACCCGTGACTGACATGGCAAATGGAATGGTCATTAGAGTTAGCATGATCCTATAGAGTTAGTCACTGAGAGGTCAGCAAATGAAGGACTAATGAAGATGGAGTTGATATATTGTCATCCGAAGTGAAGCAAGTAAATTAGTCAACTAGGTTTTCATATCCAAAGTTGTTATCGCTATACACAATGAAGCAAAGATTCGTGTACATCATCAACTGCATGAGATAACAAAGAGTATGTACTGAAATGTGTTGATAATATTTGTGACTAGCATTTTTCAACATAAAAAAGTATGTAAGTTAGATCAATTCAAGATAAATGCTATGTTATAGTTACATAAGCTCATTATATAATTTCCTTGGAGTTGGACTGAATATATTTTTGATTAATTCACTGTAACTCAAATATTATAAGAGAAAATGTTTTTTATTTGTATTACTGCTTTTCTTGTCTACGTATCACAATATAATCAACTTCCGCCATTTTTTATCAATTTTTTGCTCCAACAAATATAAGATAGAGTAACGTTTAAGTATTTAACTAACTGTAAGAAATACATAAAGTACTTAACTCATATTTATCCTTTGCACTGACCCCAAAAATTTGTTCATTCCTTTTATTGGTTAATTTGTTCATTTGTAACAAAAAATTTTTTAATTACACATGATATAATTTATAGTATTTTGCAAAGATTGACTTCTCCAAATTCATTAGAGTCTATGCATCAAATTACTATTTGTTGGCCTTAATTATTTTATCATATAAAAAATGTCAATTTTTTTATTGATACTTACGTATTATTGGTAGATTGAAAAATGAATTCATTTGATATATATGGTCATAAGTGGACAATCAAAATAAAACATTGCCTTGATTTGTGTTTTTGAATTTGAAATCGAATTTGAAATTGAAAAGGCGAGATTTTTGGAGTTGATTGCTATAAATGTAGTTCAATTTCTTTTCTCTTACATACACGAAAACTTACGATATATTGGTTATTATTTCTATAGGGTTTAAAACCACCTTATTTTTGACAATACCATAAGATGGCCTGATTTTTGCAAATAAGTATTTTTTTTATACAGAGGAGACTGCAGGGGAGGGGAATCGAACTATTAACCAAGAGCTTAAGAACCTAACTAGGATACAATCAGACCATAGAGTTCTTCTTCTTTTTTTTTTATCACTTAGGAGCCGTGTGAGATGAAAGAATTAAGAATTGTAATTGCTCATTTTGATTCATCAGGAAAAAATGAACGAGTTTCTCTTTTTTTTTTTTTTTTGTTCTATCAATGGATAGAAGGGAAAGGCAGAGCTCTCATCCATAAACCCATTACTGGTAAAAATAACATAAAGAAATGTAACCAACATTTATTAGAAAAAGCAACCCCAAAAAGGAACAGAGATAGAATCAGACCGATTCACGAAATGCCTTTCGGAATATTCCTCAATGTCCCGGTTATTCATAGAACGTGAGAAGCAGATGATTAATCATTTGCTTCTGGAAGAAATCAAATAATTTCTTTGGAATCCAACAATATCCGTTCGTTCTTTTATAAGTATTTTAAAAACCATTTTCTAGTAATTTCCCCTTTTTTAAATATACGTGACTTTTTAAATAAATATTAACAAAATTGTGACTCTTTATTTAAATGTAATTCTTTCTATTTGAATCTTTTTAAGTCAATAATAACGTAAATATGACTTTTTTATATGTTATTATTAACCTATATTAGTTGTATAACCCGTGCGTCGTACTTTTTTATATGTTACTATTAACCTATATTAGTTGTATAACCTGTGTGTCGTACGCAATAGAATAATTATTGAAAAATGCGTAATGATTTGAAAAACTAAATAATCATAATTTTATTACACACTACTCACTCATATGTTACTAATATACATAAATAGAATTAAATTGAAATATACAATACTTTCACTTACTACAAAGCTAATTAAATTGTCATTCGTAGAATAATATTATTAAGTATAAAAATGAGAATGAGGAATTTTTACAAAATTAATTTCATACTAAGTATAGAAACTAAGAGACCATGCAAAGGAGGATATGAAATTTATACAACCCCAGAATTAATTCATACCCGCATTCTTATTCAATAGGACATGGATGATATTCATTTATTAGAGTGAATTATTTTCTATATTCATTCTCCAACATATATTCTTAGAAAAATTATTTTTCACGTTTCCTCATTACTATTCACTAAATTTACTGTCAAAAATTTAAAATACACAGTCTCCTATTATAGAAGACCCAAGTGAAGCAATATTACAACAAAGGACTATATGATTTAACCCTAAAATTAATTTTTAACGCTTTCCATTTTGAAAATAATTAAAAGAATTTTTTTTAATTTTTCTTCTAAATCATTATTATCAAATATTATTACTATCTTATCCTCTCAACCTAAATTTTACCAATATATGTGTTTCTAGAGAAAAATAAATAATAAATTAAGTAATGTTCTAAATAACAAAATTAGTACATTAGTACAAAATTAGTACTAATGTACTAATTTTATTTTATTATTATATCTCCAATCTCATGAGTAGGCACTTAATTGAAATAACAAGAGGTCCCAATAACCCAATACCTGAAATTTGTCTATTAACTGTTATAATTTTGAATAAATATTAAATCTTTAAAGTTAGCCAAAAAACTAATAGAATATGTATAACAAACATTAATTGATAACAAATAGCATATTATATAAAAAATAAAAATATAATAAATTTTTGAATATTTTTATAAAATAAAATAAAAGAAAAATGTAACTAATAGATAATTATTACTTTTTTGAAGAGAATGAATAAGTATTATTATTTTATAAAATAAAAAATAAAAAAAGCATATAAAAGTAGGATAGTGATTTTGGCGGAAAAATTTACATATGATCACTATCCTACTTTAATACATATAAGATAAAATAGTAACACAAACATTACTTTCATAAGTCATTTTTAATTGAAAAATATCACCTTTAACTACAATGTTGCATATAAAAATTAATGAGTCACATTAACAATAACAAATAAATAAATAATACAAACTTAAGTCATTAAATGGGTAAGTCCACTATTGCGCAGAAAAAGACTAACCTAACTACAAGGAAAAAGACTAATTTGGGCGACATTTGTCGTGCCAATAGCTCTAGAAGCCGCGCTTGTTAACCTATTGCAGCGAGTTGTCGTTGCTAAAGCACAGCCCCGCACCTCTTGCCTTATTGTAATGACTTTGTCACCTCCATAGATCCTAGGCATATCATAACGACTTTGTGACCCCTATAGATTATTTATAGAGATGACATGCAGCCCCATAGATTGATTAAATTTTAGAAAAAAATCTACAGGGGCAAAAAAGTCGCCCCAATAGATCAATTTCTTCAAAAAATAAAAAAAAATGTACATGAGTCAGCCATGATTCCCCAAGCTCATTATTACCATCATTCTCACACAAATTACAACCACACATTTCTTGAATCACACAATTCATAAACACAATGTCAATCCTACAAATGAAAACGATAAGCCTATTAATTAATGAAGCAAATAACTAAGCTAAATTCAACAAAACATAATTCAAAAGAACCCACAAAATCCAACTCCACCACCATCTTTTGAAAATTTTGGCATCAGAAAATCTCAAAAAGAAGAGAGTCCAAACATAGAAGAGAACTTATCTTTAAAAAAAATACTATATATAGAGAGAAGAACCAAACAACAAAGGACCTCGCAACATGCGGAGGATCACATTTCCATGCCTTCTAAAGTTACTTGATTCATACAATATATAGCTACAAATGCAAATAATCAATGTCAAAAGTCAATTACACAAAAGTTTAAAAGAACGTTGTAATCCTTGTCAAACAAAATGAAGGCACATAAAGTTAAACCAAAATTTAATATGACATAGTTTGGTGAAATGATTTCATATAATCCAGCCTTTGCTTGAAAAATATATAACTACCTAATGGGGAAAATGGGGAAAATAGGTCATTTTCTTTTTTTAAATGGAGGCGAATAGGCAATTTTAAACACTGATTTCAGCATTACCCCACACTTAAGCACTGATTTTAGCTTCCTCTTAAACACTTAAATACTGATTTCAGCATTACACCGGTGACACATAAAAACTTATCTCAGCATGTGACAAGCGAAAAAAAAAATAATATGAGGGGCTTATATGCAACTTACAGAGATGGTGTACGGGGGATTTCAGCTTCAGTCCCTTGTAATAACCTTGGTTATACAACAAAATCAAAGAGTAGGGTTGCATGTTAGAAAACATAACCAAGCAGTCATTACTACTTTCTATTTGGGGAAATCAGTCACCTATTCCCTCATATTTTTTTCAATTTTATCTTGATTTCAAGCCTTGAAGATGCTTAATAACAGATTTATCTATAATTATTATCTTTTTGAGTTATTTTTGCACCAAATTATCCAGCAAAACTAGTCTTTAATTTCACAATATAAGTTGCTCCAGGTTTTTAGTCATCTTATTGGCAATAATTCTTGCAATTCTTCATAATTTCAAGCTTGGAAAACCCCAATAATAAATATTGCCAAAAATTTCAGCCCTTAATAATCTTCTTTTACTCATTTTTACACTGTTAGTTCTCACAAAATTCATCTAACTTTACATCCATTATGTGGCAATTCTTAACTTGAGAAGCATGGGTCTAGCTAATCTTAAACACATTAGACATAAGTGCAACCAATTCAAAGTAGTAGCAATTGCTCATCCATTTATGTTTTTTCACATATACAAAATAAAAGCTAAAGATGTTAGATTTGCTAGCCTATACAATAAAGAAACAATCCTTAAGAACAAAAGATAAAAACTTTGTAATAAAAATACAGTCAGGGGAACATATGGTAGTGCCACAATGGCAACAAGCTGCGGGTTGGTATTACCTAGAAAATTGGCAAACATGGCAATGCAGAAGGCATAAGAGGTTGGCTGGTGCCACAAGTTCTTACAATTCTCCTGTCTTTTTAGTTAGTGTATTATCTTATGGTGTGAGTTTTATCATAGATGGCCTTGGACAATAATGTCATGTACCACAAATTAGCTTAGCATGTTGATTATTTTCTTCGTACCGAATTGACCATAACTCAAAAATTTTAAAAGATGAATCTAGGTGTGAAAAAACAACTCACAATGCTCCCCCTCCTGCTAGACTAGTAGTCTTGAAAAGTGACATCAATGTCATTGCAATACCATTGGCAGCTTCTCTTTGGTGTTGCTCTTGTAATTGTGTTAGAGAAATCACATTAAGGTACGTGTTGCAAAACAATTACATGATCATCTAGAATTAGATAAAGATGAAAGCTTTGTAACATCAATCCATGAAGAAAATTACCACAGCTCTATTTTGCAATATGAACAACCAGTGACATTGGAAACCTGAGCAAATGAACAATGGTTAATATTCAGATTTGTAATAAAGGAAAAAAGTTTCTCATCTAAATTATGCTTCCGTAAAACGTAACAAATCAGATGAATGCACTCTTCATTTTCAACATCTTTCATTCACTTTAATTAGTTTGACACATAAAGCTCAAAGTTTCTTTATCGATATTAGGGTAGTAACAATAAGCGCATATGCATCTCATAAACTATTATGCTGTCTGCAACTAAAATGAGTACTAAAAGGAGATATCCATTACTTTCCCAGATGTAATTTTCTCTTGTATAGTAATTTCTTGAGACTTGTGTCCAGAATATAAAGATGCAGTCCCCCAATATAAATATGGAATCGAGACTTGTTTATTAGCATGACCATATGGAATCACTTAGAACCTACACACCGTACTCCTAGCATATTTATTTGAGTTGATAATGATATTGGGGATATAGAAAAGGAGACTGGTATTCCTCGTGATAAAAATACGCGTTTAGTTGAGTAGCATTCTTGACTTTATGAATGCAACAAACTAGATGAGTTATAAAATGTTAAAATCAACAAACCACTTACAGATAAAATATTCTTCAAGATTGATGCACAATTCAACACTATCAAAAGTCACCTTGTCAAACATAAATTCTATCAAGATCCAAGGAAAAGGCAATTGCATATCGAAATACATATCCTGCACAAATCTGGGAACATGAAAAAACCAAACAAATCATAATACATATTCCAGTATACTTATTAGAGGGAAGGAGGAAAAAAAACGCTAACAAGAAATGTAAGAAGTCAATTTTCCATAAAGCCAAATACTCAATACTGGAAATTTGGGTTCCTCCAACCAGACCAAAAATCGCTCGCGAAATCTGCTTCTTATAGGAATCATTCACAAGTTCTGTATTTGGGAAGCGAGAAAAGAGAGACAATCAAGGTTTAGGGGGCCATTCGACCGTGTTCGGCAACTATTGGGGTTGGTTTATGTTCGAAGGGGAATGGAGAGACGTGGGTTTCTAGGTTTGAGGTCAGAATGGTAATCAGGGTAGGTTTGGAGGTGACGCCAGCATCTAATTATTTCACCGGCGATAGAGGGACAGTGGTGCTGCGACTGATTCTTTGAAGAAGAGGGAAACAAAATTTTTTTTGGGAAGGGTGAAGCGGTAATCTGGCACTAGAATTGGGGGGTAGATTGGGGAAACTATCTGCAGTTTTAACTTTGTTGGGGTGGGGCCCAATTCGTCTTATAGATGTCGCCCCAATAAGATCAGTCTACAGTAGCAACTTTGAGGTCGCCTCTATAGGGGTCGGCCCTATAGGCTTTATTTCTTGTAGTGATATAAAAAAGACAAAGCTAACAAAGGAAACAAACAAAGTAAACAAAAGAAATGACTCAATCTCTTTCCTACGTCTACCATTGCGCAGAGGGGTTACTCAATCCCTAAAACTATTTCATCACTCAGCCATCGCTAGAATAACTTTCAAAGGCCATATCACCTATGATTCGCTATTGCAAAAAAATTATGTATGTCATATAACATATTATCCGGCACCATCCATATTGTATCCTATACTACCCGTGATTGCATCCTCTGGTACGATTTTAGTTCAGTTCTTTGTCCCCGGTTTCGCACCATTGCTTGGTCGACGATTCCAGTTTTCTAGGTGGGTCATCTATTCATATGGTTGTACTATATGCTATCCGGTAACTCCACTAATACGCACATAATGTTTTTGCACATATATCCAAGGAAGAGCTAAAAATCCCCATAGGGTTTGTTTTCTTTTTTTATTTGCCACTTATATATGGTTTTGATACCAATAGAAAGTTATGAAATGTGGATATATGTTTACAATGGAAATTCTCGTGTATGAGGTGAATGTGGATATATGTTTACAATAGTAATTCACTTGTGTATGAGGTGACCTTTATATATATATATATATATATGTAAAAGTTCTCTCTGTTGCGTCTTGGTTGTCATGCTGATATATTGTATCTTTAAAGGTTAAAATTTAACTTTTCCTTCTGTTGCCTTTTCATAGTTTTTGTGAGACTATGCTTAGTTATAATTACAAAAAACTTGAGTTTTATTGGTTCTATCTCTGACAATATTGATATATTAGTACTCTTTCTACTCTATATTTTGTTGCAAAGAGAATGTTAACATGATATTTGGATCATGTGGGCCTTTATAATGCATTGCATCATGATAATAGGCATGGAATTTAGAGATCATATATGGTTTTAAGTTCAACCAAACTTTCTTAGGATTCATTTGGCAATTGGTCATACACGATTTTTTTGTTGTTATTATTATTATTACTACTACTACTACTTTCTTTCTGATACTAAGTTGAAGTTTCATTGTAAAACATCAATATAAACCAGATACAACTTTTAGGCCCCATGTAGAATAGCACCATTGCTTTCAATTCCATTCAAAAATAGCCGACCCATTCATTTGGCAATTGGTCATATACAAATTGGTCATACAACAATTCAATTATAATTCGAGTTATATTTTTAACTGGGGTGACATAAAAAAAATGCCTCATTTTATTGTTGAAGTTAAGCTTCAAATGACTTACCTCATCATTTCAGAATTTTTGTTGCATCCAAGTGTCCTAAATTAAAAACATAACTCAAACTCTAATTGAAAATGTTTATAGTCCATTGCCAAATGGAGTCTTATTCTAATTCCAGTTGGCTTAAGTTTTATGTCTTTCAATGACACGGCTTAGGCAAATTCTCATACTTCACAATATTTAGGAGCGCTCTTGATAACTTGATAAATTAAATAAAATAGGTGTCTAAGAAGTCTGATAAACTGGATGTATATATTAAATAAATAGCAGAGAAAAACATGTTTATTTATGTTTGAAGAACTTAAGCACAAGATCAAATAGATTTATGCGCACAATATATGACTCTGAACATAAGTTCAAATTGAAAGAAAGGAGAATAAATTTATGAACAAAAACAAATCCATAATTATATAAATATTTACTAGTTAAACCACCCGTGAGTTGTACAGGTAGAAAAACTTACTAAAATATATTATTAGATAGTTTAATATAAATATGTAATATTTATATCTCTGTAGAAAATATAAAAATACAAGTATACATTAATTGAATTAATAAGCTCAATGGACTTAGTAATCGCAAAATTCAAGATTATTTAAAAAACAACATACATTCTTACATTTATTCCTTCGTATAGATATACAATAATGGAAAAAATACATATTACCGGTGTCATTTTAAAAAATCCTAATAAAACAAACAAATTCAAAAAACATTAAACTCAGCAAAACATACGGTAAAGTTTGTATTAACATTTCAGATTTGGTACATTAATTTATTAGTAAAAAATATTAACAAACAAAAAATATGCAAAATGTTAAGGTTTAGCTATTAAACTCAATGGTAACAAGTTCAAGTCTTCTCTGAGTTATTTGACAACAATTTTTGTTAAAAAGAAAAGGAACAGTTACTGCAAAATTTACTAAAATAAAAAAGACGGAAAAATCGCGGTACAAAAGGAACCGAGACTAAAGTGGATTAATTAATATAATAATATATAGATTTCTTTTTCCAATGCTTCTTAGTTTATAATGCAATAGGTTTTAGACGTCAAATCCATCGTAAATGTCTCCAACTATAGTAGAATTTTTCATTTCATAATTTATTATTTCAAGCAAGATGAACTTGAGAAAGCTATTCTTTATATTTTTTGTCATTTTAGGGACGAAGTTATGTTGTCATGTGTAAAATTATAACATATAATTTCACGTTGAAAATTATTATAATTTTTATTAGAGAGTCATCGAGATCAACTTGCCTCTTTGATTAATTTTGCTACTTTTTTCCAACTGATCTTCACTTGCATTTAAGACACTCCTCCTTGGCATAGTGGACATTCTTTATGCTACCTCCTTGGCCGTAGGTATGGTTACTGAGAGTTTAAATAGTAGTACCAATGCTATAATTTATATGCTCGAGGTGTTATTTTAGTAATCATTTGTTGCCAAATTGAGATCATTTTATTTCGGTGATCACTAGATGATCTTATCTTAATTAATAGTTTTTTGCAGCTATAAACTCACAATAAATTCAATAAGGAAGTTAACATGGTCGACGATCATTTCAAATAGACATAGAAGGCAACGGGATGAGAATAATGGTATTTCATTTCGTGATACTTGTGTTTTTTCCCCTGGTTTTTAGCACTTTTTTCCTAGATTAATGTTACAATTTCAATCTATTGCTTTTGTGCTATTTGCTAGGCACGCTTTAGTAACAATGTTATTCTTAAAAGTTTTATAGATACGTCAGATGCAGGCTCTAAAATGTTATGCATTGTCAATCTTGATAATACTCCACCCGTGAATTCATCTACAAATATATTGAACTCAGGCTCCAGTTCTCGCTTGAGAATGCCATTTTGAGACATCTCCAATGGTGAAAAGTTATCATATTGCCTACTATTGTTTTAGCTTCCTTTTTATTGTTGTGTACTATTCTTTACTCTTTGTTTATTCTTTTCGTTGCACCTGAGGTTCTTATTTTCTTGAGATAAATAATGATCTATATATATATATATCATGTTTACATCCTACTGGAACGAATAGAGTGAGCCTTGAAAACTCTACAATAGTTAATTCGCATGTAAATGTGTCTAGCGCTGCCTCCAATTTCTGATTTTAATCACCATTAAGTGATCTCAGAAATGGTATGCAATATCCCTTCTTTTGTGATAAATATAAATTCTATTTTTTTATGTTGACGGTTGAATAAAGTTACTACTATCGTCACAGACAATCTAGATGGTCTGTTCCAATCTACGAAGGGTAAATCGAAGGTAATCATTGAATAGCCTGAGCCAGAACCTATTCCGCCACCTAACAATTCATGTGCTGCTGCAATGGTTGGATCGTCAACTATTTGCTTATTAAATTGCACTAGGGGTTGAAATGCCCCAAATTATATGTCACATTCCACTGCGTCTAACCATTAAATGGATTCTGAAGATATTGGTATTGAGGAATATAATAGTAAGTGTCTATTGCATATTTAATTTTATTCCATATATGCCAAAGTTGGTATTATTTGTCTAATATATAACACCATTATATTTGTTTCTTAATTAATTAATTAATCTATTTATTAATTATTTTTAGTGAATGAGTTCGTTGATGATTTTGATGAGACGGTAGTCGATGAAAAAAATAATATTGATTCTGATGGTTAGTTAATAATGGCAATTGATTTCAATATAAAATATCTGGCACGTTAAAATTCTGACTTCCTTGCTCTTCTATTTTTTTTTTTTTTTTGGTCAGGTAAAGAAGTTGAGTGTATAGAGGTTTCTGTTAAAGGTATTTATTTTGGAAATACTATTTCAGTTAGAAATTCTATTCTTTTAAGTCTTGGACTATATATCTTTTGTACAGAGCCTTTTATAGTTTGCATGATTTATTTTTTGTACGGAGCCATTTATAATTTGCATGATTTATATTTTTTATTTAAGTGTTTGTATTAATTCTTGTGGTGCAGTCTTAGAGAACTTTATAATTTTCACAGAATATGTATCATTGTCCCATGTTCTTTGATGCATAATGAGTAATTATTTTTCTTTTCATGAGCAATTCTATATCATTTTCCCAATTCTACTGCTATATATGTGGACTGTAATTTTGTTGTAATTAAGCTTATGTGATATTAAGATTGGTGATCAAGAGAATCTCTCCTAATGGCCAATTGCATAGTGATTAAATTACAAATGTTTCGAACATCCTTTTTCTTATCTTCGTCTTCTCATAATTTATCGACAGAATATGACAGCCTTGGAGATCCTAAATACACTTGTGATTATTGTGGTGCGATATTTTGGTATTCTAAGAGACTTGGAAAGCACTATAATGCTACAAGTCCAAAGGTCTCTCTGTGTTGTAACCAAGGAAAGGTGAAGCTTCCCTTGATGGAAGATCCTCCCAAAGTGCTTCATGATTTGATGTTCGGACATGATGAAAAGGGCAGGCATTTTGTTGCAAACCTCCGTAGGTACAACATGATGTTCTCTTTTGCAACGATTGGGGAAACAATTGATAAAAGTCTAAATACGGAGAGATCTCCCCTGGTTTTTCGGCTGAGTGGTGAAAATTATCACCAGCTTGGCAGTTTGTTGCCTTCTGATGCTTTAGTTCCAAAGTTTGCACAGCTGTATGTTAAAGATACTGAGAATGAGATTACGAACTGGATGTAGGCTATGAGGTGGTTATACTACATTTCATTTTATATAACATAAATTCTTATTTGATTAATTGACAATTTTTTGCTCTAGCCTATTTATGTACTAATGCATTTTTTAATCCAACACAGTAGTTCCTCGATTGTTAAAAGATTGGACGCTGGAATTGTTGCTATTTTAAAAGACACACTTGATATACACAACATATTGGCGCAATCATTTAGACGGGCGAGCGACAAATTTACAGTGACATAAAATGTTAAATTGCGCCTTATTACAATGAGGGATACTGATGGAAACACAAACAATCTTCCAAGGAAAGATGATGTTGCATTGCTAATTGTTGGGGATGAGGAAACATCTGCTGGACCACGTGACATCATTGTTGAGACCAAAATTGGAGATTTGCAGTGCATAGATGAGTTGCATCCTACCTATTTACCTCTCCAGTACCCATTGCTATTTCTTTTCGGTCAAGATGGCTATAGAGGTGACATGAAACTAATTAGAACTTCTACGTCGTCTACCAAGGCAAGAAAGACAGTAACTATGAGGGAATTCTTTGCCTTCAGGCTACAGGAGAAAATTGATGAATTGCCTTATATTTTGTTCTCTAGACAGTTGTTTCAGCAATTCATCGTTGATGGCTATTCAATGACTAAATCGCATTGCCTAAAGTTTATAAGGTTTCACCAAAAAATAGTTAAGGTATGAGTCGTGTCGCGGGTTGGCTGATGCAATATTAAAGAGTGAAACAGATCCTTCTTTCCTTGGGAAGTTGATTGTTTTACCAGAGTCTTCCACTAGCAGACCCCGTAATATGATGCAAAACTACTAGGGTGCCATGGCTATATGTAGGTGGGCTGGCTATCTGGAACTTTTTATAACCATAACTTGCAACCCAAAGTGGCCAAAAATTGATTGATTTGTACAGAAGAGAGGGTTGAGGCCAGAAGAGAGTTTTCAAGATGAAATTACATTGGCTTTTCAAGGATCTTAGAAATAATGAAGTGTTCGTAAAAGACATGGCAAGCAATATCTGCAGTCGTTTTTTATTAATTAATTAAGTTTTAGACATTTTATTAAATTAATTTATGTTCAACATATGCTGAAATTATGGCTTTGTCATAATTAATTTTCTTTTATGTTTTAGTTGTTTATACTGTTGAGTTCCAGAAACATGAATTGCCGTATGCACACATTGTT
>CAVNYN010248114.1:7178-49856 GCA_963692815.1 Nyctanthes arbor-tristis
CTTTTTGGTTTTTAATTTTTGAATTATCTCATCTTCACAATTCTATCTTATCTTTATAATTCTATGTTTAAGTTATCTTATCTTTATATTTTTAAATCTTCCTTTCATTTCAATGTGAAAACAACAATCAATAGCAGATTTATTCAAAGGTTTGAGAATTGACTATAATGTCATCATATCACATGGGTCTTGACGCACACAAATAAAGTTAATATAATTGATGTTTTTTATGAACTGAATACTTATATCATACAACAAAAATTAAAATAAAATATAACTATACTTGAAAAAAATAACTATTAATAATTAAGAATTTAAAAAAATAATATTAAAAAGAAAATAACTACCCCTCTATGTAGTCTTCTCCTTATACGATATCAAGTTTTTAATTTTTTAGCACATGTGAGAATCTAATTTCTCAAATCTTTATAATAAGTTAAATTATTTTAAATTATTCTTTCCGTGCATCACACGGGTGAAAAACTAGATTGGGTTAATTGCTTTCAATTTACTTTATTATATTTATTGTAAGATGATGCCAATAGAAACGAAAATTTATTTTTACTTATTATTTATCATAATTTATTAAAACTAAATATTGATATTTACGTAGATACTTTGATAAGATGTCTAACCGTACAACGCACGGGTGAAAATCTAGTAATCTATAATAATAATTAAATAATTAGTAAGAACAAACCAAAGGTCGTTTTGGGCTGAGATTATATTGCTTGAGGCAAGCTTACAGTTTAGCGGGCTAATTAACAAGACAAAAATCGAACGTTTTTTTATTAATTTTCACTATATTTATATTACTTATGTCACCACAAATTCATTAACAATTAACATACATAAATTAAATTATAAAATAGGCCCTCAAGGTATAATAATTATATAAACTAACAAAATTTCAATCAAATAAGTCAACATGGCTCCAATAATCTATAATAATAATACATAAATAATTAGTAAGAGCAAACCGTTCTAACTTATAAACAAGTAATAAGGCTACAAACATTTTAAAAAACAACCCACTCACTTAAACACTATCCTTCTTACGATTTTAGAAGCAAAAATATCAGTCGAACTTTCAATTCATATAACTGTTCAATAATTTCTTTTTCAATTATTCCATTATATTTAAGAAAGAAGAAGTGTTAAGGTGAAAATTTGCCCCCTTTATTCAGGCACCTGAGGCGCTCGTCTTCTTTCTCTCATGACAAAACCGGCCTTATTTAGAGAGCAAGAATGACATACATTGATAGATAAAGACGTTTTGCACAAACCATGTCAAACGTTGAGATGTCTAGTGTCAATTTGGCATTTGTGACACTTACCCTTGAAAAATTAGCACGTTCATACAAATGGATGAATTTTTCGACTAAAACTTTAGGCTTTGTTTGGCAACCAAACCATCCAGCCATGATCACAATTCACCCAGCCAAAGGAACTGCCACATCAATGAATCTAACAGCAAAGACAAGCATTGATCTGAACTTAATTCTGTCATTTGAATCAATCAATTTTGCCATGGAGAACATGTGGGGCAAATAGTTCATCACAAAGCAAATCATCCGGGAAATGTGAGTTCTTTGGAAGAATAGAGTAGAGTTCTCTAGTCACCGGGCACAGAGAGGGCAGCTACCCCGTTCTGAGGGAAAAAAGGGAAAAAAGAAAAAAAAATTTCTTTTTATAACCCTTTGATTTAAAAAAAAAAATTAGTGTTTTAGTTAGTGGTCGACAAATTTCAACCATCCTTCTTAATTACGTCCCAGGACATACGTCTCTCTTTGTTATGGTCATGATTCAGTTTTTTTACTTATTCATTAATAGCATCAGAATGGATTACATCAGAAATCAAAGGAGGTGGATTCCCAACCCACTCAGTACAACCAAAAAAAGAATTAGAAGCCCTAGCTAACTGATGAACAATTTGATTAGCCGTTGGAGGAACACAAGAAAAGGTAACATTAACCATGTTGCGACAAATATATCGTCAGTCTTCAATGATCAAACCGAAATACGAAATATCTTGACTGGGAGTCTTAATCGCATTATAGAGAACTTGAGCATCCATTTTAATAATAGTGTCCAGCAAGGCTAGCTCTAGAGCCCATTTTAAAGCTTCGTAAACCCCCAATGCTTCAGCAATATTTGAGTCGAAAGCCCCATCTATAATGCTGGTTTTTCCTCGTACGGTCATGATTTAGTTAGGATTTTAATTTTGTTTATAAGTTTGTTATTAGTTTTTGTTATTATTTTAAAAGAGTGAAGAAAAATGATGCTCATTTCCAATGCTCTAGAGAATTCAAGAAATAGTTAAAAATATAGAGAAATATAGTGCATGCCAATATTGTAATAATTTCTAGACTAAACTAGATTCTTGTACAATTATGGAAAACTCTAGGATGTGAAAGAAAGAAAAAAATGATAAATATATAAATATGGAAGTCGGTAGTGGAATCCACCGACATGCAAGGGCTATAAATGGGCCTAGTGTTTCCAAATTGTAACATGAAAAAATTGAGAGAATTTTGAGTGGAAACAATTGTATGAAAACATATGAGTGAAAATTGCTTCCAACTAAATACTAAAAACTTTCTATTCTCTACTTATCTCAATTCCCAAACTCTAAATTACTACTACACTAATATCAAAAAAACCACCAAGTGGTATCAGAGCTTCGTTTGAAAAGTCATCAGGCGTAAAGGTGAAACTATGGCCGACGCATTCCGTTGATCAATTCCAATCTCTACCTTCTAAGGGGATAACTATGACTATTGGGCGATCAAGACAAAGACTTACTTTTGTGCCCAAAATTTATGGGATATTGTCAGTATTGGGTATACTATCCCAGACGACATTACCTCACTAACTGAGGCACAAAAGAAGGAATTTAAAGAAAATCAGCAGAAGGATGCTATGCGCTCCTGGCTCTACAAATGAGCTTGACGGATGAATATTTTTCAAAGATTATAGGATGTGAAAGTGCTAAGAAAACTTGGGATAAATACAAGAGGAGTTCAAGGGAAGTGATAAGGTACGTACTTGAAAACTCCAAACTCTAAGGAGGAAATTTGAAAATTTAAAAATTAAAGATTCTGAGACTACGAAACGGTTCTATTCTAGAATTGATGAAGTAGTGAGCCAACTAAGATCCTATGAAGAAGAAATTTCTGAAAAGAAAATTCTGGGAAAAATTTTAATTACTTGCATAGAAAAATATGATCCAATTATTGCAGTTATAGAAGAATCAAAGGATATAGAGAAATTAACTACTTTAGAATTAATGGGATCACTAGAGGCTCATGAACAAAGATTAAAAAGGCGACAAAAAATTGAATTGAAAAATGATTTTCAGTCTAAGATAAACATGCAGTCTAAAAAATTTAAAGAAAGTGAGAAGAATTTCAAAGAATATTTTAGAAATATAAATGAAGATGAAATGGATAATAGTAATGGCAAGTTCCCTCCTTGTGGGATCTGCAGAAGAAGAAGTCACTTGGAAAAAGATTGTTGGTATAGAGGTAAAGATCAGTGCAGATATTGCAAAAGATTTGGGTATAAAGAAAAATATTGTCGTTACAAAAAGAATCATCAAGCTAATTTTTCTAAACAAAAAGACTCAGAGGGACTTCTTTTCTATACTTCTTGCAAAGATACTACAAAAGAAAAATGAGATACTTGGTATATAGATAGTGACTGCGACAATCATATGACAAAGGATGAAAGTATTTTCTGCAACTTGGAAAAAATAAACATAAAAATAAAGATTGTGAATGGTGAATTTGTTGAAACAATAGGCAAAGGTATTATTACTATTGAAATGAAGAAAAGAAAAAGATATATCAAGGATGTGATACTAGTCCCAAGCATTGACCAAAATCTATTGAGTGTTGGTCAAATGATGGAAAGAGGATATGCAATACACTTTGAAGGGAATTATTGCACAATCTATGATAAATACGACAAATCTCTCTTGATTGCAAAAATCAAGAAGGAAAATATATGTTTTCCTATCCAAATAAAATATTCTATTGGAGATGGTAGTTGCAATCGGGAGACAGGCCGAGCTGAAAGATAAAATCTCAGTATTTCGACACTCCTAGTCAAACATGAGGATGTGGCCAAGAATGAGGCTGAAAGTGAAGAAGAGATAGTCTCGCCACATCTAATAAAAACAAGAAGACCATCAGAAAAGTCCATGCCTAGAAGGACAAAAAGGTTATCAGACATCTACAATACATGCAATTTGACAATCATTAAGCCAGAAAAGCTACAAGGAAATTTCAAGGCGAGCAGACATGGGTGAAGAATAATAAAAAGCCACGGATATTTGTTTAGACACCAAGGACGAGTAAATAAGGAGATAGAGCTCAAGCAAGGCGGAGTTAAAAACAATATTACCACAAAGGCACTACTGTGAGCCAAATTCAAGGCACTATAGTGTATCCCAATATTGTAAGAATTTCTAGACTAAACTAGATTCTTGTACAGTTATGAAAAACTCTAGAATGTGAAAGAAAGAAAAAAATAATAAAAAATAATAAAATATAGAAGTCGGTGGTGAAATCCACTGACATGCATCGCCTATAAATAGGCCTAGTGTTTCCAAATTGTAACATGAAAAAATTGAGAGAATTTTGAGTGGCAACAATTGTATGAAAACATTTGAATGAAAATTGCTTCCCACCAAATACTAAAAACTTTCCATCCTCCACTTATCTCAATTCCCAAACTCTAAATTACTATTACACTAATACCAAAAAAACCAACAGAGTCAAAGGTTTTTTTTTTTTTTGAAAGGAAAGAGTCAAAGGTTTTAGTTGCTAGGATATGTTGCAAAATCACTTAGCTTTCATTTCCGTTTGTATTCCCTCATGATTGTTGGTGGTTCCTAATTTTTGGGATTGTAAGTGTGAGATAAACCCCTTGCAACAACAATTGTACACAAGAAATCAAAAACATTAAATGAAATGTATAGAAGAATAATATTGAACGAACAAGAAGAAATAAAAGTAGTAATGTATGTTTCTCTTCTCTTTGTTGCAGCTAACAGTGGTGGATTCTTAAAGAAGAACATGGTTCATATTCAAGCCAAGTACTCCACAACCAATAACAACGCCAAAATTTGAATGTAACCGAATAGAAAATCGACCCAACTCACAAAGACTCTCACCACGTTCGTTGAAAAGAAGGGAGGTGCAACTCTTTTCCAAAAGGAAGGCAAAGGATAGAGGCATTCGGTGGTGAATGAACCTCCAAGTCAAAACCCATTTATAATATAAAAAGTAAAGGGTATAGTTTTAGGTAAATGAATCAAGCTCCCAAAAGTAACCAATCTGCCAACGGTAATGCTCTTCGAAGAATCAATCTAAACAATTTGTCAAAAGGCACATAAAATGGAAGATTGTATAACCTTATATAAGAGTAGGGCATGTTTGAGTGAGCTTTCTGAACAACCATGATACACACGTTACTTCAAGAAACGCCCCTTAAAAGTACTTTGATGCAGCCAAGACTCATGTGATTTAACGACATCCTAATTAGTTCTGAAAAAACCCTTGATCAAAGGTTCCATTTCCTTCCCCTTACAATCTCACTGTAATAAAAAAAAAATTAAAAAATAAAAAGTTTATGCATAGCAATATATGCTTAATATCAAGATAAGAGGAGAAGGAACCACTTCTATTACACAAATTGCTAACTAGCACTTATTTTGAAAAAATCTATTTTTATTTTAAAATAGGAATAGATTACTAGCAAGGGTTCAAAGTTTAGAACACTACGGATGTAACATCCAAAAAAATTTTAAAAATAAATTAAGCAACGCGGTATTTATTTTGATAATGATTGAATAATTACTTGAGTCTGCATCAATTATGTCATAAGGTTAAAAGATTATATATTATTCAAATGATGCAACGCGGTATTTATTTTGATAATGATTGAATAATTACTTGAGTCTGCATCAATTATGTCATAAGGTTAAAAGATTATATATTACTCAAATGATGCTTAAAGTAAGAATGTGATTATTGACTAGTATGAATTGAAACATAACAACCTAATTGTAAGATCATGTTAAGTAGGAGGACTTCTTAAGTAATAAATACATAAACCCTAAGAAGCCACTTGTCTATTCTAGGAAATAATCACGTGGAGAATTTAAGGAACACTTGTCATAGTTCTTGTTGGTAAAAATTTCCTAAGTTTACAATTGTGCTCATTTCCATTGGCTACCTCCAAAATTATCTAGGGACAATTGTCTTAATTCTTATATGTGTAACTCAAGATTTTTCCTAAAATTACTAGGGAAATTCGTCCATAAATAGGAGGGATGCATGGTAGAACACTATGAAAAACTCACAAAATCACCTACCTGTCACTTGAAAAAGACCCCTTTTCCATATATAAAAAGAATCCAATTTAAACACAACTTTGATTGAGTAATATTAACGTTTTAGAGACACTTTTCAAGTTAGGACCATTCAAGGAATCTTTGGGAAAACAAGTAAAGATGTGAATAAAATGTTTTGATTCCTTTTTTAGCATTCAAGAAGTTTTTATAAGATGAACATGGATTTTAATGCATTGTTATTATGTAAAGAAAAATTAATTTATTGCATTTAAATCACTAGTTGATGCTCTACAAGTCTTATCTTTGCTTTACTTTGTTTTGTTCCATACTAGGAGTCATCTAATGATACCGAGATAGGTGATGATTAGTATAGTAGATCGCTTTATATTTGTATTGTACTTTACTTGAAATTCCGGTAGGGGTCACTGGGATTTGAATGTAGATTCACTTAAACATACATGACTATGATTGAATTGACATTGAATGATATGAATGATATGAATGCGCGCTACATGTAGTAGTTTAACTAGTGATTGAGCCCTCCTAAGCAACTAAAAGCTTTGTGCATTTCATGTTTTCTTGAACTTATGATTACAAAAGAATTTCTTATATAAAAGAGGTGAATCAAAAGATTCTGTTACTCACTGGGTACGTTGTACTCACTCCAATTTCTACCATTTTGTAGATGATCAATTGCAAGGTGTTTGAAAAGCAAGCCATAAGTTAGAATAAATCCGCAGATGGAGGTAGAATTTTGCAAGACTGACCTTTCGAGCTATTATGAAGATGCCCCTTGGTTACAAATATATTTACGAACTACTTATGAACTTAACATCTTTTGTACTAATACTCATGCTCATCTTTATAGTGATCATGACGGATCAACCTATGTTCTTTCCCTAATGTAGTAGTTTAACAAAAAGATAATAACTAAAAATGCTTATATGAATGCTTATAAGAATATATATATATATATAAAAGCACACAAATATATATAAGCATACACATATATAGAATACTTAGTATGTAACTGAAAGTGAAGGGATAACTTTTTTATTGATTGGAAGCCTATTTTTAAATGTAAATTAGGCTTTCCAATCCCTTGTCTAGGTTGGTTGAATCAATAAAATTTACTTATTAACATTGCTTATCGTGTTCTTTACATCTTATTGTAAACCTAGTTATAATCATGCAAAACGTTTGTACATGAAAAACAATTGAAGAAATAAGAAACCGATTCTACTTCTTGATGTTGGTAATGACAAGAAAGGCTTACAAGTATTTTCAAATTTGCAAATAAATTTGATAATTAGCTATAAGGTTGTTTCGGTTTTCTTAACTCAAAGAAGAGCTTATAAAACTACATAATAGCATTGCAATGATTCTTTAAAAATAAACAATTTGTTAGTTTTGTATGTCCTCTCCCTCATTATTTATACAAAAGGAAAATATAAAATGAAAGCTTCTGTGAATGAATACAAGTAATTTAATAACATTGGATAATATAGCGGCTGGCGTGACAACAGATGTGTTGTTTATTTGGCCTAAAAAAAAACTCATTTTCATGTTTTAACTATCACAAATTATATGCTCACATGAAAAAAAATTAGGGTTTTTTACACCTAATGTCCCCAACCTTTCACGTTTTTACAGATTACGTCCCCAACCTTTGTTTTTCCTTTCGTACATCCTCAACCTTTTAAGAATTCCCCAATTACGCCCCTATTGACGAACTTCATTAATTTCAGTCGTTAACCATTCAAAATCCAAAACCAGGCTGGGGGTATTTTGGGTTTAACACAAAAAACAATTACCCATACGTGAGCTAATGAAGAGTTGCAGCTTCAAGAAATCAACCAAACAAGACTCCCACAATTCGGATACAATCAAAGGGAAAAAAAAAACTTCTGGAACTCTTCTATGACCCTCATTCGCGAGCTGCTTCCAACAATTTTACCTCCCAAATTGTCTGCGGGTGGTCAGCTAAGTGAAGAACCAGCGTCCGACAGTCAGCACAGGTTTTCGGTAAAAGATTATCAGCCTTGAATCTATGCTAGGATGATGTGGAGCTTGCGACGGGAGCACGAGGTAGTGCCTCAGTACGGTAAGAGCGATTTCACTGCTTTACTGATAATATGAGGAGGCAATGTACTGATTGTGGCTTGAAACACCATTTTAAGGGCGTGAAAGACACTATTTTGTCTAAAAAAACTTTTCCCCATGATTTTGGTTGGGGGTAGCTAGGGTTTGGGGAAATCAACTTAAGATAATGAAATGCCATAAAGGGCTTAATTGTTGGTTAGGTATGACACTGAAATCAGATGGGCTTCTTGGTCATCAGTGATGCTCTGTTTTAGGATGTAAAGATTTTTCGTTCTCTTTTTTTTTTTTTGTGGCAGACAATGAATCCACATTGTTCTCTATCAAATGTTGCTGTAGGGGGATGTTTCTGGGAAAGCTGGAGAATGATGTATATGCTAGAGGACGGGTTGATTATGTGGACAACATAGATGCAGATCGCTTCTCAAAGATGGAGTTGAACGACATTGCCAAAACCTTAGGCCTTACCAACCTGTGGGCTATGTCTTTAGGCGGCCCAGACTTACACTTAGAGAAGGGCTAATGCGGCTGATGACAGATAACGATGTTCGATTTATGCTTCATGACTTGGAGATTTGTAAGTTAATTGAAGTCTATTTCATTGAGCGACCGGCCCGGCTGTATATTACGATGGGAGTAGAAGGAGCTGTTGAGTTGAATGTGTACAAGAAAAGGGTTACCTTGGTAGAACTAGTTCATGAGTGGGGTGTTGAGCATGAAAATTGTAATTGCGCTCCAATAATCGAAGAGCCTGATGATTGTGGTGAAACATTAGGTGAGCCGAAACAAGTAGATGTTGAGGAAAGCCAACAGGTTGAATCTCCCATTAGCCAAGAGTTGAGTGGTTCGCGGCCTCTGATTATCTCTCAAGATGCTTGTCAAAGCCAACTTAATGTAGAACTAGATGCGTGGCATGACATCTAAATGACAATGAAACATTCAAGAGGTTCGTGTCTATGAATGATAATGACATTAGAGGGATGGAGTACAATGTCGGTGGCAGCATGGGCAACACAAATATTTGTTTTGGAGATGGAGTAGGAGGGCTTAATTATTCTGTAGTAGTAAACGAAACAACGGATGCAAGCCACAGTGAAGAAACCCGTGGACCACAAAGGTTCCAGTTTGACACAGAAATGGAGGGTGAGCCTGACCCTGTTGTTGACTCCTTCGAGGACTTAGACTACGAACAAGAGCCGGAGACAATTCCTAATGGAGGCACTGATCCCTCACAGCCCGTGTACGAATGGTATGATGATCACCACATGCAATACGAGGACAGCGAGTCTGAAGGCTCGGATGAGTTAGTAAGTATCAATGGTGATGATGATATAGTGCCAAGGAAAAGAAGGCTAGAGCGCATCTATAACGGACCAGAAACCAGCCACGAAGGACCATTTAAAGAAGGTATCCTCTATCTTATTTCTACATGCATGCAACTAGATGGACATATTTACACTTCAAGTCCCTCAACTATAGGAAATTAACTATGATGGCCTAACAACTTTTTTAGCAACTTTTTTTGCAATTAGTAGGAGCTGTGGATAGTATTTTTCTTGCAATTTTACATGCGATCAAGTAAATCTGATACCCCTTCGCTGCAATCCGTAGAGAATTTTTACACATAGTTCATGATTGTGTTTTTTGTTTCTTTTTCCCCCTTAAATAGGTTTAACATGCACTTGCAATTCCCATAAGTTTGTTAGAGGTAAACTTGAAGAAAAATGCTGGCTGCCTAATTATATTTGTCCAAAATTATAGTAAATATGAAGGACTTGGGCTGCCTTGCAAATCTCTTGCTTTTGTTTGCATATAGATTGATATGTTATGTAGTTGCATTTTGTTTTCGTCACTTGTGCTAGATGTAAAAAACTTGTACACAAAATAGTATATGTAGAACTTCTATATTAGTAATGCTACTTACCAAGAGTAGAGGCAAATCTCAATTTTTTTTAAGTCTTTAATTTAATTGAAATCTGTACATAGAAAGATTAATAGATTTTTATAAATATACAGAAATTATCCTTTTGACGCTTAATAAAGAAATACTAGCACTTAAGTTTAGTTTCTAATAAAGAAATAGTAGCACTTAAAGATGGTTTGAGTCTAGTTATAGAACATTAATTTATTATTCTAAATCTGTAAGGCTGGTTTGATAAATGCTATTTGTATATATAATTAAATGTTTAAAATTTTAAGTGCACATCTTAAGCAAAGAAAAAGTTATCTTTTGTTTGTTGTTCAGCCAACGTTAACCTTTGTGCTCAGAAATTTATAAATATCTGCTTTAAACCAAGTATATGGGCTGAATTATTTTTCAAGTTCCTACAAAGATTATGTATATTTGTACCATCTAACCACTACTTTCTACTGCATCAGGGTTGGTTTTTAAAAAGCAAAAAGCTGCTGAAGAGTTTGATCATACAGTATGCTATGAAACAAGCTCATGGAATTGCCATCAGGAAGGATGACAAGACTCGAGTCTGAGCTACTTGTGCTAAGGGTTGTCCATGGGTGCTGTATTGCCATGCAGTTGAATGTTCATCTAGTTTTTGTATCAAGACCCTGGTTATGGAGCACAATTGCCCAATGACTTTTGAGAACAAATGAGCAACAACTGCATTCTTTGCCAAGCAATATGTCAAGTTGTTTTGCAATCAACCGGAGATCACGTTTGATGGTTTTAGTAGTGCGGTCAGGAAGGATTATGGGTATACTTCATCTAGGGCGCAGTACTATAGAACAAAGCATAAGTGCATGAACATCATCAGAGGAACCAATTCAGGTCAGTACTAGCTTCTAGTTGACTACATGAATGAACTGAAAAAATGAAATGATAATTCTACGGTGGTGCTAAAGATTGAGATGGTGGGTGACAATCAAGAGTTTAGAAGAATTTATATTTGTCTCAGGGCCCTAAAGCAGGGATTTAAGAGTGGTTGTAGAAGGGTTGTCGGGCTTGATGGCTTTGAGAGGTGAGGATCGTGGTCACTTGTTGTCAGCTGTGGGGATTGATGCGGAGAATGCAATGCACCATATTGCATATGTCGTGGTCGAGTCAGAGTGTACTGACAGCTGGAATTGGTCCATGCAAATTTTTTTTAATGATATTGGGATGGGAAATAGCCATGGATGGACCTTAATTAGTGAGAACAGAAGGGTGTGGTTGATGCCCTATCTACGTGGTGTCCCAATACAGAAATCAGGTTTCGTGTCCCAATGCAGAAATCAGGTTTTGTGTATGGCATTTGTACACAAACTTCAGGAATAAGCATGCTGGATTCAATCTGAAAATAATTTTGTGGGCAGTAGCAAAGACAAGTACTATGGTCGAATGGAAAAGGCAGATGGCTCTAATGAAGTCTGAGAATGATGTTGCATACAAGTGGCTCGATGAGAAACCTACTTCTCAGTGGACCCGGGCATACTTTAATCCAATGAACAAGTGTGATATATTGTTAAACAACCCATGTGAGTCATTTAATGCTGCAATAGTAAAAGAAAGAGACAAACCTGTTCTGACCTTACTGGAGAAGATTAGAGCTTATTTCATGACTCGGCTTGCCTACATGTTGAAGACTTTGTTGAGGCCTGCTGCCATTGGGATGCTTATATGCAAGCTTATTCCCCGATTGTTGTTCCTTTCCCTGGGCCAAAATTGTGGGAAGACAAAGGCAACTAGCCATTGCATCCTCCTCCATTCCACAAGCAGCCCGGTAGACCAAAAAAGGCGAGACGGCGTGAGCTAGATGAAGCACCAGTAGCAAGCAAGAAAAGAGACCGCCATGGAATGCAAATGAAGTATAGGAAGTGTGGAGGGGTTGGTCACAACAAACGCCGGTGTAAAGGGAACCCTTCGCCATCACAAGACTAACAACATAGCCGTGTCCCTTGCCACTTTTTGCTTAATCTTGGAAGAAGAGACCTCATCTTTTGTGGAGCCACTTTTTGGCCTTTTGTTCAACATATTATTCCACTTTGGTTGATGAGTGTCAACAATGTCAAACTTTGTGCTGTTTTGGTTAGGCTGATGAAGTAGAAGCCTTACACTAAAGAAAAATATCTGATCACTATCGATGATTACATGCGAAACAAAGTTACTCTACTTTTTTTTGGCTGTGATCTTTTAATTGTGGTGTGCTTGTATATGTTATCTTGTATTAGTGTACTTTGACTGGTGCTATGGAAATTTGGATGGATATAGCAAGCTTTCTGATTGTTGTTGTTTGACTGTTGTTGTGGCTGGTTTGGTGGATTTAGCATGTTGTTTTATGGTTGTTATGGACATTTGTTGAAAAGGTTCTGTGCACGTGACTCCGGCTTCAAAGTATACTAGTTAGATAACTAGTTTTTAGGGTAGACTCTTGTAGATTTTTTACTCAAAAACTTTAACAGTTTACATCCCCAACCTTTCGAAGATGTTACACCTAACGTCCCTAACATTTTCAACATGTTATATATAGCATCCTTAACCTTCTAAAAACATTACATCTTATGTCCTCAAACGTTTCGATTTGTAATAGTTAACGTCCCCAACTTTTCACTTTTGACCTAAAAAGCAAACTCGTTTTGCAGATACAAACAGAAGCAAAACATGGATCCTAGACATAGAAACCTTCATTCCAAATAGGCAAATACAATCGATACAATGGAGATTACATACTAAAGTGCACATAACTAACATAAGCAAAACAATTACACCTATCATATCCTAGATTAGTAACTTCCATGCAAGAACGACGATCACCACCATTATAACAAATCTGGGTTTGGGCACCCAATTATCCAGCCCGCATCCTCGACCCCAAATCTTCTGTTTTCTTCTTGAAGCCCTATTATTTCATCTTCTAATTTATGGTTTTCACGCTCTAATGGACAGATTTGGACTTCCAATCTGTCCATAAACCTTAGAAGACTAGAAATCACCATCTTTGCTCGGTCACAGATTGGTGGATCATGCCAGAAGAGTTGTCCACAATATGGTCCCTAAAAGAGTGAGTCTTAGAGCAACAAAAATTATTAAGTAGTATTCACAAATATACTATGTTTTTCTTACCACTACTCGTTCATATTTGTAGAAGCTCTTTCCTGGGTCTGTATATGTCCATTAAGTCTTGAAATCCATTCTGCTTCCACATCTACATGTTCATTCCGGAGTAGCCATTGTTGTAGAATAGATATGTTGACAATTTGTTTGGAAGGTTAAATGGAAAAGACTCTGTAGACATAGTATATATGTGCATATATAATATAAAATAGATGAAAATGGAGAGAAGCTGACAAGGAGTTTGGAGGGAAATTCTTTTTGTATTAAACCCCAAAATACCCCTAGCCTGGTTTTGGATTTTCAATGATTAACAGCTGAAACTACCGAAATCCGTCAATAAGGGAGTAATTGGGGAATTCTTAAAAGGTTGAGGACGTGCGAAAGGAAAAACAAAGGTTGGGGACGTAATTCGTAAAAATGTGAAAGGTTGGGGATGTTAGGTATAAAAAACCCAAAAAATTATTATAAACAATAAAAACAACAAAACCAAGGTGGATAAGAACCATAATAGTAGTAGTAGTAATGTATATATTAATTATAAGAGAAGCTTGTCTGGCATAGTTTTTCCCGCCACTGGTATGTCATTATAAGATTATTACTGATGAGATCACTTCTGATGTCGCCATGTCTTATTTTTCTTAATATTATTTTAGTTTCTGATTTTTATCTCTTCCATATCTTTTTCTCTTTTTAACTGTATCTCCCTTATCCTCTTATCATATTTTGAATTGAAAATCTGAATTATCATAATTTGAATCCAAAATCTAAATCATTTCCTCTCAATTCTCTTTCTCTCTCTGACAGTATCTCATTATTCTTTCATCATATTTTGAATCGAAGATTTGAACAATTTCCTCTCGATTTTTTGTATATGAACATCATATCATCATTTATTTTTCTTTATTTTATTTTATTTTATTTTTTTGTGTTCTATCGATTTAATTATTTTCTATCATTTTAAAGTTTGAATAAAAAACAATAATTTTGTTTTTTTTAATTGAATACATGTATTTTTGACGGATTAAGCAGATCGTCCTATATTCTTCATTATTTTTTACTTCGCTAATCGAGTTTCTTGTGTTTGAATTATAGGGTTTTGATTAAGTGCGACGTTTGTGTTTAAATTGTAGGGTTTTGAATGATGCTCTCTTCTACCAACGTGAGAATGGGAATTGGGACAGCCTTGCGTGACACATCGTTTTGTAGCACGGAGAAAGCACCTTCTTCTTGAAATATGCTTGAATAAATCGCTCATCCAAAGCATGTTAATACCCTTGTTTTAGTTCTTATTTCATTTTTTGTATGCTGCTTTCTTAAATTCTATTAGAATTTGATATGTTACCTATATTCAAATGTTTTGAGATAAGGGTTTGTTGTAATAATTTGATAGGTTCATTGAATTTCTCGATGTATTTTTTTTTTTGCTTTGTTTATCTATCCAATGGAATCATGTACTACAATTTTAACAGACATGATCACTTAATTGCTAGATAACTTCTAGTTGGTAGGTAGTAGTCAGTATGTATTTCTTCATCCCAAACACAAGTTCTACTCATATAGTTCACAATTTATGAAATATATTACTTTTTATTATTTTACAACTAAATCGAATACTTTGTGTATTTTTATCCATTAATGACAGTATATTATATTTTTTTCAATTAGCAGATGTTAAGAGGCTGATGGATTTAAGATTTAGCGACAAACTGGATTTAAAAATATGAAGATGAAGAATGTGGATGGGGTAATAGATGTAGTTGATTTGTATTGGATGATCTATACACAAAGTAGTAGAAAATTATCAAGAATTTTGTTCCGCTATAGTCTAAACTACTACTCTTGGGGTCTGCTGGATGAAGTTTCATCCCTAACTACAACTTTGGAAAAATGAAAAATTTATTACAATTAGTACAATGATGAGGAGATGGCTAAAATAATCATTATATCCTATTATATCCTATCTAGAATATCTAGATGATAAAGAACCCTCAAATTGTGTATACATTCTAAAATAAGCCACATTAAGTTTTTGATTTTTGGGATCATTCATCATTGGTACCTAGCAATTAACAAATGCTGATTATGTAACATCCTGCAAAATTTTAAGCAACGTATATCGATATTTTGATAATGACTAAATAATTGCTTGAATCGTATCATAAGACTTCAAGTTTATTACTCAAATAAACGTTCAAAACTTTGAATATGACAACGAGATCATATTGAGATCGGAAGAGCACACGTCTGTCACTTAAATAAATGCCAAGAGTGGGAATGTGACAATGTGATCGAATTGAATTGCCTTCATTGTAAAGTTGCAAGGTTCCTACAAAAATAAATGTCAAGAATTGGAACACGATTATTGGAACATAATTGATATTTGGACAATAAATTGGAATTTGCATGTGGTTATTGACAATGTATTGATAATGATTGTATAACCACATGAGTTTGCTATTGATAATGTAAATGTTATTTTGACAATGATCGAATAACCATTTGAAACGTCACAAGAATTCAAAGAATTGTGACTCAAGGAAGCCTAGAAGTAAAGAATGTGATTATTAGTTAATGTTTTGGAAATGGATAACCTAATTATAAAACCCTATAAAGTGAAAGGGCTCAAGTAACGAGAATCAAAACGTTATGACTTAATCATAAGGCAACCCAAAGTATAAGAACTACCAAGTGTACAACGCCACATTGCACCACGTGTCATAGTTTGATTGGCCAAACTCAAAGTTTATTAAAGACAACTTAATCCTAACTATTATATAAAGGACTTAAAGGTCCTCAAACTTCCCAAACCCCCCAAACCATTCCATTTCTCTCCCGAAACCCCAAAATTCGTCCAAAGATATTGAAGGGAAGAAATCAACCCAAAAACCTATCAAACACCTGGTTTTACACTTGACAAAGAGAGCTTGTCATATAAAGATAGATCCTAACATGAAAACTTAGCTTTGATTGAGAAATATCAAGGCTTTAATAGCACTTTCCACTTGAATTATTCGAAGAATATTTGAAGTGAGTAACTAATGCTTTGATTCCCTTTCTACTTTGATGATGCTTTGATAAGATAAGCATGTATTTTGATTGATAATTTCCATGAAATGAACATGGATTTTGGTGCATTAAAAAGAAATATTGATTTATTACATTTGAACCACTAGTTGCTCTACCTGTCTTATATTGAATTACTTTGAATTGTTTCCCACACTATGACCTATTCAATGATCCTGGGATATGGAAGATCAGTGTGGTGTTTGCTTTGAATTGGAACTTCGGTAAGGGTCAACCAGGGAGATCGGAAGAGCATCCACTTAATTGTACATGGTCATGATTGAATTGATTGAATTGATATGACTCTTGCACGCACCGCGGGTAGTAGTTTAACTAGTGATAGAGCTCTCTTGTACATTGAAAAGCTTTGTACATTTAATGGTTTTCTCAAAAATGAATCTTTCAAATAAAAGGTAAATCAAAGGGTTTTGTTACTTACTGAGTACTTCTTACTCACTCTATTCTTTTGACAATTTTGTAAATGATTGAAGATATGACATTTGAAAAGCAAGGCAAGCAATGGGTTGGAGCATGCTTGCGAAAGGAGTAGAGTTTTGCATGTAGTGATAACCTGTCTTCAAAAATAGTATGAATTTAATACCTTTTGTATGAACAAATATGTCCACCTCTCTATAAATGTATTTCTAGTTTTATATAACATTGGCAACTTACCTTCTAGTATAATAGTTTTCCAATAATTTGCCTTGAAAAGATTAATTTTGCTCTTTTGCTAATCATTGAAAAATACTTATTAATATAACTTGTTGAATTCTTTGCATTTTATTGAGAAACCGAGTTGCAACAATTCTTTAAAATATAATAATTTGTTAGCTTAAGTAGTTAGCTTTATCAAGTCAAAAGTTATTTGTTTGTTTTGTACGTCCCGTCCTCGCTATTTATGTTGAAGCTTCCGCTATGGAATTTGTTAACCAATATAAGATATTTGAAAATATTGTAAAATTAACGGAGGCGAGACAGATTATATGTTTTGAAAAAAGTCATCATTAATTGATTAAGATTGTTTGATCTCTCTTTTGTTTAAAATTTTACAATCAAACAAACAAACACAGACATTAAATTTTAAAAGTAGCATGCAAGACGCCTTACTGAATTTGAACTGGATCAAAGTAATAAAACCATGTTATAGCACAAAAGATACTTTTTAGAACTTGACCAAGTATGTTGATGTCTTATTATTTAAGTGCTATTTTGATGTTGTTGGAATTTTATATAACTATTGTTCTTCGCGTACAAGGCACCGGAAAAATTTCTAGTAGTTGTACTAATAATAATAATTTTACAACAAGAGCTGTCGTTGGGGATAATAATAATACTAAAAAAGAAAAACAAAAACTCAAAAAGTAAAAAGGAAAAGAAAAATGATGGGTTTACGGGATAATACTAAACAAAAAGAGCCTGAGTGTAACATCTTGCCAAATTCTAAAAATAAATTAAGCAATGTAATCGTTTTTTTGACAATAATTAAAAAATTACTTGAATTATATTGTAAGATTACTTGAATTGCATTGGAAGATTACAAGTTTGTCACTCAAATAGCACCCAAAGTAAGTATGTGGATCTTAAGTAGCATAAACCTTGTAGGTGTTAAATTAAACGTTATGTGGCCAGATCGTCCCATGAATGGAGAAGATACATGTATGTGATCAAGATTTTTGTTGTGCGGCCGCATTGGCCAAGGCAGTTCTGTGCATTTTTTTCAAAAATTATATTTAAGTCCCTGAACTTTCTGATTTCTTCCAAATCGGTCTAAAAGACTTATTTTATGCTCCTCTAAGCCTCGAACTCTATTTCTTCCACATGATTGATCCTTATTTCAATTAAAAGGATTTCTTTTGGCTATATTATACCCAAATCACTCATCGTTAGTCATTATTCGTGAATTTCGAGGACAAAGTTCTTTTAAGGGGGTAGATTGTAACATCCAGCCAAAATTAAAAAATAAATTAAGCAACGTAAATCGTTTTTTGACAATAATTGAATAATTACTTGAATTACATTATAAGATTACTTGAATTGCATTGGAAGATTACAAGTTTGTCACTCAAATGGTACCAAAGTCATAATATGGTTCTTAAATAACATAAATCAAAGTACAATGACTTAATTACAAGACAACACAAAGCATAAGGATTTCTTGAGTAATAAACGAATGAACCCTATTAAGCCACATGACCTCTTCCAACGTATGGAACCAAGTTGTGCTACTTGTCCTTCTCTAATTGGTGGAACTCAAATGGGAATTAAAAATAACTAAATCCTGACAACTATAAATAGAAAGAAAGATGGAAGATTTCTTCACTCAACCCAACCTATCTTACTTTCTCTCCCTCTCTATGTCTATACTTGACAAGAGTAATTGTCATGCTTTCTATTGAATCTTAATTAGCTTACTTTTTATTGAATTTGAAGCATAAATGGGTAGGATGAAAGAATCACTTTAATTAAGAAATCTTTGGAGGTGAGTAACACGTGTATTGACACTCTCTTTTTCTTGACACGCATGTTATTTTAAATGATGTAGGCATTCTTTTAGTAAGTGACACGTGTCGTGACTCTCCCTTTTTGAAACTTATGCTTTCCTTAAATTGCTTTGCATTTGATACTTGATTGTACATAATTGCTTTGGATAAATGATTGTTTCTTGCTTTTGGGTATCACTAGTGGTGCTATCTACCCATCTTGCCTTCTTATGTGATAATCTTTGTGGCGTTATGACCATGCTATGTATTCATGGTCATCTTGAATCTTTGTGTTTTGCAAGCTTATGAGTAGAGGCTAAACTAGTTATGTGCCCGGCTTGTGCATATAAAGGGCTTTTCTTTGTGCATAAAAGTAACCTTTCTTTCATTTCATCTCGAGCCAATGCATGTTATTATTAATTGGGTACTTTGTACTCACCCCTCTTTCCCTTTCCCTTTCCCTTTCCCTTTAACAATTTTATAAGTGTTAAATTAAGAGTTTTGTGGCCGGATCGCCCCAAAAATGGAGAAGATACATGTATGTAATTGAGATTTCAGTATATGGCCGAAGTTTCATTGTGGGTAGCTTGCAATAGTTGTTGTATAGCTATAGTAACATGATGTTATGTATAATAGTATTTGACTTGTATTTGCAAAGCATTGCCCTCAATTTTGAATGAAGATTAATTTCTCAAATGTTTTCCGCTAACGTTTGTCGCTGATAAGATAAGAAAATAAGGTAATAAATGGTCGTGTATCGAATTCACCAAAATAATAAATTCATTACTCAACTAAAACTTAAAACAATTTGTAGACGCGGAGAGTAATGGTTGAACCCACAGAGAACGTTGGATAAATCAAAGTGCCTTGTGTCAACTAGTAAGAAGGAGAATTTTGTGAAATAATGAATTAAAAACTAAAGAAAATAATAAAAGCAATTAAAACACAAATAAAAATAAGAAGATAAAAAAATGAATGTTAACTCTAGTTCTTGTTTCAGTTGTGCACTTCACATAATAGATAGTGATCAATTATAGTATTGTTCTTACTTTCTTGGAAAACTATCAACTCTAGGCAACTAGAAGTTCTGCTACCCAGATTTTCCCTTAAGTATATCTAATCAAAATAAGTTTTTCAATCAAACCTAATTACATCTTAGTCCCCAAACTCTAAAATCCTTGCAAAACATCCCAGAGCTTGATCCTTTTGAGCTTTTCCTTAATCTTATAACAAATAAACAAGCTAAACATAAACAAATACTTTAATTTAATAAAACACCCAAATAATTGCTAGTATGGAGAAATTAAACAACCTGAAAAAGCACCTATCAATAAATTTGAGGGGCGTGACAAAGTGGTATAAGGGCATGATCATACGGCCTTACATACAGATATCTCTCCTACTTGGACAGATCCATGCACTTACAAGTATTGGGATTATCTATATTAATTGATAATAAATTTGACCTTGGTAATACTATTATAGTATAAGAATTAGTTTTTAAAATTTCATCAATTGCAATGAAGACAAAAAAAAAAAAAAATCTATTGGTACGGGAGCACCATGGCAACTGTGCGGCCGCATCATTCGATTTATTTTAGAGTAGAAAAGCCGGTGCGGGCGCACTGCTTCTATTGTGCAGCCGCATTGGCCAAGGTGGTTCTGTGTAGATTTTTTCTAAAAATTACATTGAAGTCCTTGAACTTTTTGATTTCTTCCAAATAGGTCCAAAAGACTTATTTTATGCTCCTCTAAGCTTCGAACTCTGTTTCCTCCACATGATTGATCCTTATTTAATTAAAAGGATTTATTTTAGCTATTTTACACCCAAATCACTCATTGTTAGTCATTATTCATGAATTTCGAGGACGAAGTTCTTTTAAGGAGGTAGATTGTAACATCCTGCCAAAATCAAAAAATAAATAAAGCAAAATAAATTGTTTTTGACAATAATTGAAGAATTACTTGAATTACATTATAAGATTACTTGAATTGCATTGGAAGATTGCAAGTTTGTCACTCAAATGGCACCCAAAGTCAGAATATGGTTATTAAGTAACATAAATCAAAGTACAATGACTTAATTACAAGACAACACAAAGTATAAGGATTTCTTGAGCAATAAACGAATGAACCTATTAAGCCACATCACATCTTCCAACATATGGCACCAAGTTGTGCCACTTGTCCTGCGTCGATTGGTGCAACTCAAATTGGAATTAAAAATAACTAAATCTCAACAACTATAAATAGAAAGAAAGATGGGAGATTGCTTCACTCAGCCCAACCTATCCTACTTTCTCTCCCTCTCTACACCTATACTTGACAAGAGCAATTGTCATGCTTTTTATTGAAGGGAAGTGTATTTAATTAGGACATTTAAAGACATTTTAAGGCTTTACAAATCTTGAGGTATTTAATTGAGACTTCTTAAAAGTCTTGAGGTATTTAATTGAGACTTTTAAGTCTAAAAAAGTCACGAGATATTCAATTTGTCTAGGATTTACCAGGATTTCACTATTTTTTGGACTTTTTGAGACTTTTAGAGAAAAATATAAAGAGCAAATCCCATCACAAATCCCTCCTACATAGGTTGGATTCTTGAAAGTGCCGTGAGAAGAAGGGAAAACACAACGAAAGAGGGGAAAACAAACAATACGTCATAGGATTTTTTGGTATGTATAATTGATCTTGGAACTTGCTTCGTATGTGAATCATTCACAATCATACATGTGAATCCTAATTAAATAGAACTTGTTAAATTATAATACGATACATAATCATTACTTATAATCATTAGTTATAATACGAACTTGAATTATAATTATTTACTAATTAACGAATGTATTAATAATCATTTACTGATTATACAAAACTTGTGTCCGTTGGAGTTAATTATGTAATAGCTCGGATTCCAAGACCTTGTTAACTGATTAATAATCCATGGGAGTTAATTCACTAGTAGTCCAGCAAATCATAATTTCGAATTAATTCTTTTTGATAAATAATTTGTTCGGGAATAAATATTTGACCGACAATTTTGGTTCTGCGAGTTCAATTGGCTTGGGAATAATTGCTGAATTTGATAATAATGAGTGTGAAAAATAGAATCTTGCTTGATTTCAATCAGCATATGGATCATTGTTGTGGATATCCAAATAGACGCCAATTTTTAGCTCCTTATCGAGGTACCCGTTACCATCTTCAAGATTTTGTCGGTCAAGGTTGTGATCCAAATAACGCAAAGGAATTGTTTAATTCCGTCATGCTTCACTATAGAATGTTGTTGAAAGGATTTTTGGTATATTCAAATCAAGATTTGCAATTTTCAAATCAGCTCCTTCATTTCCTTTTCGTATATAGGCAAAGCTAGTGTTAGCTTGTGCAGGTTTACACAACTTATTGCGTAAGCTCTGACAAATTTCCAGCTAAACTTTAAAATGAAGCTACAACATCTTGTCCAATCAATGAAGAACAAGACTTTGGCGCCCCCTTTTTTGAGAGTCAAGAATAACAAAGAAAGAGTACTAATGCATGGAAAGAGACAATAGCAGTTGACATGTGGAATGATGCTACCAACTAGAAGTGATTTTATGTGTTTTCCCCTTTTGTACTTTGATAGTTGAGTTATTTATGAATGTTTTATTTTATTTTATTATAATGAGAAAGCTTATGTTTCTCAATTGCATTGCTAATTGTTAATTTGAATGGAACGTAAAATAAGCTGTAGAAAACTACTATGATTTAAGAATTTTTTTTCTTAAGATGAAAAAAAGTAGTTTACAATAATATTATATTTTGCACTTCTTTAAAAAAATATATATTATATTTTGCACAAATTGAAAAGAAAAATTATTGTAAGAAAGTTTGAAAATGTCTTCCAAAGTCTAGAAAAGTCTAGAGGAGCTTTTTTATGAGAGTCTAGAAAAGTCCATATAAGTATTTTTAGACTCCCAATAAGTCCAGTAAAATCACTTAAAATCCCATAAAATTCATAGAAATCTCATATTTAGAAAAGTCTTTAAAAGTCTCAATTGAATACAACCCTCTTATCTTACTTTTTATTGAATTTGAAGAATAAATGGGCAGGATGAAAGAATCACTTTAATTAAGGAATCTTTGGAGGTGAGTAACACATGCATTAACACACACCCTCTTTCTTGATATGCATGTTATTTTAAATGATTTGGCATTCTTTTAGTGAGTGACACGTATCTTGACTCTCCATTTTTGAAACTTATGATTTCCTTACATTGCTTTGGCATTCGATACTTGATTATATACAATTGCTTTGGATAAATGATTGTTTCTTGCTTTTGGGCATCACTAGTGGGGCTATCCACCCGTCTTGCCTTCTTATATGGTAATCTTTGTGGCATTATGACCATACTCTGTGATCGCAGTCATCTTGAATCTTTATGTCTTGCAAGCTTATGGGTAGAGGCTAAACTAGTGATGTGCCCGACTTGTGCATATAAAGGGTTTTTCTTAGTGCATAAAAGTGACCTTTCTTTCATTTCATCATGAGTCAATGCATGTTGTTATTCACTGGGTACTTTGTACTCACCCCTCTTTCCATTTCCCTTTAACAATCTTATAGGTGTTAAATTAAGAGCTTTTTGGACGAATCGTCCTAAGGATGGAGAAGATAAATGTATGTAATCGAAATTTCGGTATATGGCTAAAGTTTTATTGTGGGTAGCACGCAATAATTGTTGTATAGCTATAATAATATGATGCTATGTGTAATAGTGTTTGATTTGTATTTGTAAAGTCTCGCCCTCAATTTTGAATCGAGATTAATTTCTTAAATTTTCTGCTAGCGTTAAACGTCGATAATACAAGAAAATAAGGTAATAAATATTGGGGTGTGACACTAAATGCTGCTGCCAAATAGGATTATGCTTTTATGCCATACGTGGCGTGCGACGTAAGCCTCACCATGGCCTTATCATTTTATGAAGGGTAAATTTCACAAAAGGTCCCCAACTTTTACAAATGTAACAATTTCATCCATAACCTTTTTTTAAAGCATGTAGGTCCCCAACTTTTCAAAAATAAGCACGAAAGTCCCTACTTACTATTTTTGTCAATTTTCATTGTTTAATTTTTGTATAAAGGCAATTTTACCCCTTATTTAAATTTAACAAATAAGAACACAAATTATTTACTTTGATCTTTTTGCCGCTTTCTCTTTCACACTCTTATACATATTCTTCTATATATCTTTTTCTCATCTATCAACTTGACACAAGCTGTACATATACATCGATTAATATATTATCTTTTCCATTCACTTACTTAATATCACCACCACCACTACTAGTGTTATAGTCACTTTAGGCAAGATGAACTCTTCAAAATTTAAACATAAATATGCAATGATAATTAAGATGTCATTGGTACTCAAATAATAAAAATTAGAATGATTAAAAATGTATAAATTCTTCTTGTGAAAAATATTAAAAGTTCAAATTATTGGTAAATTTAAAAAGGGATGACCCCTTTTGTTTCCACTACAACCCTTTCATTCCAAATTTTGCATCTACATATAGTTAAAAATGAGATATAAATCCCTTCTTATTAATGTTAAAAGTAACTTAAGTGGAGGCTTTATCCTTCCCCACTCCCAAAATAAATAGTGAAGGAAATGGTGAAGGTACTTAGTGGAAGTTAAGAGTAATAAAATAGATAAAGCAACATGTTTTCTTATTCTTTTATGTAAATCTTTCGGATTTTTTAAAAGGCCTTTGTGGTAATTTCCTTTTATTTCATACAGCAAGGGTAAAATAGTCATTTTATAAGCATATAAATGTGAAAATGGATAAAAATTGCCCATAAAGACTTTTTGTTCTTATTTTTAAAAGGTTGGGGACCTACATGCTTGAAAAAAAGGTTGGAGATGAAATTTTAACTTTTTGCAAAGGTTGGGGACCTTTTGTGAAATTTACCCTTTTATGAAAGCAAAAGCTTTATCATTGGAGAAGGTAGAGAAAATTTCATGAGGTTGCCTTATTTTCAAGCAAATTTTCAATTGGAGTACTCAATTTAAAACATCGCGATAAAAGATAAACATTTTATTTGTACTTTTTACATCTTATATTAGTTTATAGAAAGTTCTTACTACAACTGTTATGATTTTGAGAGAAACATAGGAACAATGGATGTAAGTCCTATATTGTACATTTGACTAATAATATGTAAGTCCTACATCGTACATTTGACTAATAATACATCTATGTCTTTTCATGTAAGGTGTACTACGTTGGATATACATCCGATATATTTAAGTGTTTCTCATCTGACATGGAGAGATGTAGATGTATATCCAACATGATACATTTTACGTGAAGAAATACATTTGTACCATTAATGGACTGTACGACGTAAGATATAAATCCGTTGTACCCAAATTTCTCTCTATAATTTCCATGGACTTAATTAAAATCAAAAGGCATGCAATATAAGAGCATCTCCAATAGAATGTCTAATGGAGAAATTTTTCTACCACATCATTCAAAAAAACTGACCTGGCAATAAAAAAGCAGATATTGTTTAGTAAAATGTCTAGATGTTGACAATGTCGTATACAATATCGATATGCATCCACATTTTTTTCGCTCTCTCTCTTTTCCTACTATTGTGTCAACTACTCATATCTTGACAAGTGTCATATTACTTCATAAATTCACATGACTATTGGAGATGTCTTATGCCAATTTTTACTAATTCAAGTCACGTAAGGAACAACCACCTTACACTGTCAGCTACAAAAATGTCACATCTATACAATCTATCTATATTATCCTAAATTAAGAGTAGTCTAGCCTATATTTTCCCACCTAATGCTTGCTGACGTCACCGTACGTCACTACATACAATATTTTTATTTTTTTTACACGCAATGTAACCCCAATTCTACGCCTTTATCCTCTCCTTCCATTTCTCTCTCTTCTACAACATGTATGTCATTTTCCACGCGTTTTCATTTTGCTTTGAAAACTTAGAGTGTTTGGCTAGAATTTGGATTATAATCTGGATTATAATCTACTACGTGGCATCATTTTATTGGTTGGTTGCTTTTTGTAAAAAGCAAATAATTACGACTTGACTTTTACTTTTTGACTTTTTGAAAAAAGTGAAACCAATGAAATAATGTCGTGTAACAGATTATAATCCTGTGTAGTTGCCAAACTCCCTAATTTGTGATTGCTGCTGGAAAACCTCAAGCAGACCTGTCACCTCCGCTCTTGGACCGCCAACGATGATACGGAGGCGCCTCTTGTGCGACAACAGACAATCCGGCAACAACTGGGCCCGGATCAAACAGATCTTCAGTAGTTGCTGCTCCTATTTGTTTATCTGTCACTTGCTGCCGCCCTTGCTCCTTTTTGCTTTTTTGTCTGCCACCGTCGCAGCTAAGGCGACAGAAGGTGATCTGGCAGTGGCTTAGCCTCCTCTTTCAAGCAGACCGTGCCCTTGCTCCTGTTTGCTTATTCGTCTGTCGCCGCCGTCCCTGCTCCTTTTTACTCCTTAGTCTGCCGCTGCCGCCACCTTCTTTCTTTTTTTTTTTTTAAATAAAAACTAACAGAGATATTCAAAATCATTAGGGGACAATTGTCTCCCTTTGCTCATAAGTACCTCCACCCCTACTTTATTAATGCGTTTAGAAGACAATATGACAATTTTTCTATAAGGTTAAAGCGGTATACAGAGGCAGCATGCCTATTAATTTTCTCCACTTGTACAAAACACATGAGTCCACTTTTCCTTAAATCAAGTGCGCAAGTTCTGTAAATGAAACATGTATTAGCTCTATAGAAAATTGGAACAATGAGGTCATGAATTTTTTGCTTAATGTTCTGGTGCCTGACTTATCATCACTCTGATCATTCCAACAAAACTCCTTTAGAATGCTATCGATATAGCATACAATTGAGTGGAATAGGTATGTTAACATAGTCTTAATCTAATACCATATGGTATGACACCATACTGTGCTATATAGCCACGTAGCGTTAGACGCGTACTTGATATGAGCTCAATGAGGTGGCCGCCTTCTCCCAAAAATATGGAAAAGTATTTTGTGGTTAACAAATAAATATACAATTGTTTAAATCAAAAATATATTTTAACTTTACTTATAAGTCTAGTAGTAAAATTTTTAATTCTTTCTATAAAATATCAAGGGTTCAAATCTTCACTGCTATTACTACTGTTAATTTTAATTAAAAGAACTTGCGCATAGTCTCAAATTTCTTTAAATTTATTTATCTGCGTGTATGAATTAGATACTTTTAGGATCAATTCTCCTTGATTTCTGTGTCAGTTCATTTTAAACCACATATTCTTCAAAAAAGCATTTTTCACAATTCTCCATATTATTTTTTAATCACACATTTTCCTAAAAGATCACTTTTCACAATTTCAACTTTCAAAGAATCTACTTTTTACAAGTTTCAATTTTTTTAAACTTAATTTTATTGACAAGAAAAATATGATTTTTTTTGTTCTAATTGTAATTGATTAAGTAATCTAAGATGTTCAACACATATCGTAGTTACATACAATATTTTTTAAAATAATAAAAGTGTAAAATAATTCAAAAATTTATAAAAAGTTTTAAAAATCTTTAATGAAAGCCTATAGTAGTTTTGAGAAATTCTACTAAATCCATAAAAGTTATTTAAGATTTCATAAATTTCATAAAAGTCATTCACTTAAGAAAATGTATGGGTTATAAAAGTTTTCAAATGCTCCAAATAGAAACACCCTCGCCCTGCTTTTCATTTTCACATTTTGTCTCAGTATAATATTTTCTCAAGTTCTTCAAATATTTTCTCATATATAATAAGTTGCTCTATTATGTTTTTCCCCTCCTATTTGCCAATTTACTAAGGAAAAAAAAAAATTCAAACATGCACTATGACACTGGGGGCCAATTTTTACAACTCGACTCAGGACCCCAAATTTTCAGGTTCGGCACCGCGTGGTATGTATCAAGACAAGCCAATGAGAAAGCACAATCATGTGGTGTGTCCCGATGTACATCATATGACTATATGACACCATATAGTGCCATAGACATAATGTTAGATCATTTTTATATGTTAACCACTGCTCATGTGATTGTATTACATGACTGACTAGTCTTGCCCAATATTTTAAGTAATTGAATAAGCTTGAACAGTTCGCAGTCTTGATTTACCGCCATATATATAATAATATGGTGTCATATGACTATGTAATGTGTATCAAAACACGCCACATGACTATATGACACTATATAATGTCATACATATGTTGATAGATCATTTGTAAAATAGCCTGCACAAATGGCAATAAGTTGTGCTTACAATGAATAACACATCAACCTGTATAACAGAATTATAATTTGATGCCTTGACTGGAAACCTTTTAAAGAAAGACAATGACAAAAATGCCCTTGAATGGCTCTTTTTTTTTTTCATTTTTTAATTTGTAGCTTGGATCTACGAGGTGGGAGCCGGATCTTTGCCAACTTACAGGAAGACAAACATTGAAAATAGAAGGAAAAAAATAATTGTAGTAGATCCACATGCACATGCTTCTAAGTTGTAACTTACACAAGTATTCATTTGTCCGGGTGGATACTCTTGTTCAATCCAAATAAATAATAAGTAAAGTTAGATTTAATTTACTATATATTAACACCTTGGTTTTCATTTTTATTTTTATTTTTAACCACATCATTTTTTCCCTAAGACCACAACCATCATATATTTTAATTGTGAATCAAGTTCATCACTCGGGAAAATAAGTGCTGGTTGATGCCATGCTGCAAACAAAAAACAAAAAAAAAAAAAAAAAGGAAAAGGAAAAAAAAAAAAAATCAACTTAGAAAAGTAAGTATAACAATAAAAATGGATGGTTATACAAGAATATGAAGTTAATATATTTTCTTTAAAGCGAAGATACATATAACACACCATCTAGACTTTATAACACACCAAGTCTTGTAAACATAGTGCAAGACATCAATGTGTAAGTGAAATAGTTCGTTTTATTTCGTTTATAAAAGAAAAAAAAAGGGTTTGGCTTTAAATTTGAAGCTAAGTTATAGTTGAACCAGAGATATATTATTGGTGAGGGATGAGTTTTAGGGGTTAGCAAAAATTGGAAAAATTTTACAAAGCTCCACACAAGTCGGGTTTTCTTGGCTTAAAAAATGCTCACGCTAAAAAAGGGAAATTCAAACCAATCTTTCCCACAAAAATAATTGAAAAAATAAAAAAGGGTATACAAAATACAAAGAAAATTCCCTCACTTCATGACCCAACGTTTTTCTCGATGGTGAAATGAGTTTTGGACCAGAGGATGCCAACCTTTAGCCATATGGCATTATCCCATATCTGCAAAAGAATAGGTCTTAAGGCAGTTCAAGTCACTCATTTGGCTTGTACCCGCTTGGGCCATTTACAGGGGTCAATGGTATAAGAGTCGGGGTTTAAGCAATGATGGGAGGGTGGTTTTCACAGGGTTTTGGTTTTTCCCATTTTTTACACACAGGAAAAAGTGACAGAAACACCATTATTTATTGTTTCTTCCTTTCTTGTTTTGGATTTGGATTCTTTTGATAAAATTTGCGAGACAGATAAATGGGTTAGTGATTTCCTCTAGTGAAGATGGAATATCCAGATTCTACTTTGAACTTTGTTCTTTGAAAAAAATTCTCAGATCATGAATCTGTGGGTCCAAATTCTGGATGAATTCTATAGGGAGATACTTGTTTTCTGTGCAAATTATGTGAATTTTGGTGGACAGCTCTTGTGAAGTGGAAAGTAAATAACAAAGGTGAGACGAACAAGAATGTAACCTCCTTTTTTTTTTCCTCTCCTTGGTTTGGCTCACGATTTTCATTTCTGCAGAATCCTTTGGGAAAAATGTTAGTGTTTGGTTTTTGGGATTACTTTTTCCCCTTATTTTTTGTTTTGCCAATTTTGGTTGGAGAAGGGCGAAGGGGCTGTCTTTCTCATCTTTTTCAGGTTCTCTTGGCAACCAAACCAGAATTTTCTGTGCACTTTTTTTTTTCCTTTAGTTTTATTGGACTTAGAATCGCGAACCCTTTTATCCATTTTCATTTTTACGGTCGATTTGCAATTTTGACATGCAAAGTGTCTTTTTTTTTTTTTTCCCCCAGTCAAAATTTTGGGCCCAAATTATTTGTTGTTTCAAAGTCTGAAATATGGTTAAGATCCAGTTTTTTAATATAAAAAGTGATCTCTACCTTTAGAGTTTTTATCTTCTCTTAATCTTTGTTAGATGGTTCTGTGTTGATTTGTAGCCCTCTGTTTTCAGATCATCTTCATGCATATATTCTTTTCTATTTTTTTGAATCTGCCAATGCGTGAAAAATAGCGCCTTTCATTCCTTAACAGAGCTATTTGGGATCTCTTCCATCAAGGCTTAGTGAGGGTTTTAACTGACTTCTTTTATTCATTTGGTTTTCCTTTAAAAGAAACTACCATTTCTAGAGTTGTATAAGATAAACCTATATTTTATGGAGCCTGAGATGGCAACGTGGATAAGTGCTATTAAATTCTGCGTTTATGAGGCTCTGAAATTTTTTGAAGTGCATTCATTTATTAAAAGTTTTTTAATAGTTCCTTGATTCTGTATGATATATTTTGATATCTACGGTTTTATTATTTTCTTTCCATTATTGATTTCTATTTGGATCACACCTGTTTGATAGTATTTTGGGGTTTTGTAAGCGGAGGAAAAAGGAAAGGAACATTTGTAGCTAAAATGCATTGGATCTCACTGCACTTTTTCATCCTAGAATTCTGTTACTTCTGCAGTTCTAAGTGGTGATTCAGGCATTTTGGTGATTTTACAGCCAACGCTATCATTTGCCATTAAGATGAACTTCATGCTTATTAAAGATGGATCATTATAGTGTAAAATAAGTTCTGTGTAAATTACCATAGTGCTCTTTTCTTGTTATTGGTTTAGGTTATGAAATTGTGGATTCTTGATTTCTATGGGGGGTCTTTTTTTGTGCTCTGTAATTCGTATATATTTACTCCAGTCTCCGTATTCTATGTATCATTTATGTTTCTATTTGAAGGTTGCTTCATCTGATTAACGTGAACGTCTTTGAAATAGCTGATCCAGGCATTGATAGTTGGCATTTCTTTGCATGTTTTCCAGTTTAAAATGGGATAAGGCTAATCATAATGGTTTCGGTGATGCAGCGTCCATTATGTTACTCCGTGTTTACAATTTTCCCTATTGGATATCAACTTTATTAATCTTCATACTATGTTTCAGTTACATTGATTACTGATGTTTGTTCGTTTACAGGGTTCGCTGTAAATGAGTCTTCTGTTATACAAACTTGCAGATGCCCCTTGATTTCAAATTTTAAGCTGTAAACAAGATTAAGGAATATCAACTGCTTTATGAAAATTTTGGCATGGTTCTGAAATATGGTGTTGCTGAAGAAATTAGAATATGGATTTAATGGCTATCAGGTTCCCCCCACACCACGTGCTGCCAGATCAGCAAGGGTAATCTCTGACCTAATGGAATATCGTTATTTTGTTTTCCTTTTTTTCCCCTCTTTTTCTGACTAGTGTTTCTGAACTTGCACCTTCTTTTTACTTGTTCCATTGTCAACTTCTTTTAGAGGCGGTGTGAATTTAGGAGGAACAATTATGTGCAGAAGATGTGTGCATTTGACTTGCTTGCTACCGTAGCTGGGAAGTTACTGCTGGACGGTGAATGTTCTCCCAAATCTGTTGATGCATTTTCTGATAAGGGGGAAACTGAAGTTGTGGAAGGTTCTGCTAGGAAAGAAGAAAATGATGAACATAAGACTTCGGAAGGAAAATCTTTGGAACAAGAAAGCTTTGAAAGAAATTTTCTATTCACTGAGATTGTGTCAGAAGCTCCTAATTCAAATATTCATGCAAATGAACTTGCCGGCAGCCAGAATGATGCCTGCTCGAGGCCTGCATCTGTGATAACTTCTGAGTGCTCAGAGAAGTTTGGTCCTGCAGAAGCAATGTTCAATGATGATTGCAAGCTTCGACTTGGAATTTTTCCGCATACAGTAGATGCGGAGTCTTCCGTCTGTAGATTAGAGGGTGAAAATAAGAAACAGATAAAAATTGAGCTCCCAAATAATAGGAATTTAGTAATTAATAATAAGGCTGATATGTGCAATGTGGAACATGCAGAAGCTTGGGATAGGAAACCTTCTACTTTAGTTAGTTCAACTGATAGTCAAAAATTTCCCTTTCGCGGTGACCAAATTCTTTGTGGCTCTTTCCCCGTTAAGCAGGGTGATGTAAAGTTAGTTACTAGAGATGATGACGAAAGATCTTGTGGTTACACAAAACCTAGCACCACCAATAAGGCCTTTAGGCCACCAACACATGTTGGAGATTGCAGAATTAGCAAGTTGTTGCCATCTAAGCACTTGAAGCCAACTCCAAACCCAAAGGATAAGGAACGCTATAGCCCTGGTGAGTTGTGTAATTAATTGCTTAAGCTTACATAGTTTGAGTTCATATACTCTGGCTTTCTATATTAATTTTCATCAGTTCATTCTTTAGATGCAGAAAGGTGCAATTACCCTAATCGGAATAACAGCTACAAACGCCGGAGATCTCAAAGAGATTATCCTTTCAAAAAAAGGAAGTTTTTTGACTGCAGCTCAGTTTCTAATTCAGATGGAGGTATAAGCAGTGATGGAATATGTAGTGTATCTGAGAATGGCTCCGGAGGTGGTGCTGTCGGTTCTAGTCCATCTCTGCCCAGAGGTAATTTCTCATCAGCATAACAATGTGTTTCGGTATATGTCTTGAATTTTGCATGGAAATGATTGAAATCAGCTTAATAAACTTACCCCAGATGCACTGCGCTCGACTCCAACTTCTTTACCTGGTGAACGCGCATCTTCCCAGTCTAGGAATTCCCATGGTATGCTAACAATTCATGGAGTTACTCTTTTTTCACTTTTATGAGTTGAAAGGTATCTTACATTCAAATAGGTTCTTATGCGGGGATATTTTTCCTTTTATTCAGTTAAGCTCAAGATCAAATCTTTTAGGGTCCCGGAGCTATATATTGAGATTCCAGAATCTGCAACAGTTGGTTCTCTCAAGGTATTTGAGGATATTACATGTGTCAGTTTCATTTATTTAGCTTTTCAATACAGTGATCGCATCAAAATATGATTAATGAGAACAATTCACTTGAAGATGAAATACAGTTCTTTTCTTGCATCGTTAATGCAGTTCATATCATGTAAGTTTCAGTCATGTAACACATCATTACCTGCTTTGATGCAGAGGACAGTTATGGAAGCAGTGACGGCAATACTCGGTGGTGGGCTACGTGTTGGTGTAGTTCTTCAGGGAAAGAAGATAAGAGACGATAACAAAACATTGTTGCAGTCAGGAATTTCTCTTGGTAACGAGTTGGATTCTCTGGGTTTTTCCCTTGAGCCTACCCCTACTCAATCTCGTCTATCACTGTGCCTGGAAGATCGTCCTTGTCAACCTCCTCCTGATACTCGACAACCACTATCAAGGTATTCTTGTTTTCCCACAATAAGCATTTATCCTTGTATGCAAACCATTTTGATTAATACAAGTAAATTGTGATAAGTCATCGTTCGGTATCAAATATAGCCACTTCAGTCCCTTGTCTTCCTGCTAATAGTTTCTCATGCTTTGTCACCAGGTACCCTCCTACACACGGTGGTAGCCAAATTGCTTATCCAGAGCGAAATTCAGATACCATGTCAGATACTCCTGGAACTACTATGCGCAATTTCATCGAAAGAGATTGTGATTCAGCTACTTTCCCATCCAATATTGCTTTAGGAAAAACTCCAACATATTCAAAAGCACTGGTTTCTGTGCCGCCCATGAAATCTGAGGCACTAGCTATGGTTCCCATGAGGAAATCTAAGCAATCTGAGTCAGTGCAACGCCGCATCCGTAGACCATTTACTGTTGCAGAAGTCGAAGCACTGGTTCGGGCTGTTGAGAAACTTGGAACAGGAAGGTATGTTTGGTCAAACGTTACTGTTCTAATTCCGAGAACCATCAATTATACAGGTGTGATGGAACCTGATATGAATTATAAGCAAAGAAAGAAAAATTTGTCTTAAAGAAACAAATTACCTAAAAAGTTTTGTTGCAAAGGTTGTGCTTCAGGTCTTGTCTTCTATATGCTACATTCTGTACTTTGGCAATGTTTGCATTTATATCTTTTATTTGGTTTCCTTGTTATTTTTTCTTCACTAACCCTCTTCATTTCCTGCAGATGGCGTGATGTCAAACTAAGAGCTTTCGATAATGCAAAGCATAGAACTTATGTGGATCTGAAGGTAAGAAAATTTTGCACTTCTCTTGCAGTTGAAATCGGAAAGTCATAAGTCCCTTATTTCATGTTTTATTTGGTTGATCTGGTATTGTCTTCTAGAAGCTTCCTGGGCTCTCTCTCTCTTTCTTTTTCCTGTTTAGTTTTTAAAATCATTTTAGCACCGAACCATCTGGGTTGGGAACAAAAGAAGCAATGCTACTTTTTCCTTACATTCAGTTTCATCAATGATGATACGAATCATAAGACAACTCTTTCAGGATAAGTGGAAAACATTGGTGCACACAGCAAGAATCTCTCCTCAGCAAAGACGTGGTGAGCCTGTGCCTCAGGAGCTCCTTGATAGAGTCTTGACAGCCCATGCTTTCTGGTCCCAACAGCAAGTCAAACAACAGCTCAAACCTCAGCCCGAGACTTGCCATCTTCTGTGAATGACTCAGCTCAACTCACTTGTAGAAAACTGGCAGCATTACTTCAAAAGGAACGATATTCTAATTATATTTTTTGTGATTATAATATACTGTTATGTAAAAATGTGGTGTAGTTTATATAATAGTGTTAACTCTCTCAGGGATTTGTTTCTTGTGGGGGAAGGACATTTGTAAATGAGTCACAGAATAAAAGTTTTGCTGGTAGAAAGTTTGAACCTGGGATACTGGCATTTTGTTAATGTCTGGTTTCTTTATTATTATAGGATTCATTTTGTGTCTTTCTGTATGAAGTTGGGAAGTTCATTTGTTTGTAACGTTGAATCCATGTAATTCTAGATATCATAAATTTTTATTGTTGGAGCCTCTTCTTGGCAACTCTTCGCTTAGGGCGCGAGCCAAATTAGAAGTCTGGTCGATGAATGATACTGGACGCCTAACATAATATGTTCGACTTAACACAACAAGCACTTAACAGACCTATTTTGTGAAACAGTTTCACATGCAGAATTGAAGAACAATAGAATTAATCACTTAAGTACCATCAATATTTGTTATAAAAAAAAAAAAAAAACACACTGAGAAACAAAAAGAAATCAACAAAAGAAGGTGCTTTGGAAATATTCCAAGAAGAATCATCGATAAATTAACAACTGATTAAAAAGGTACAACCCGGTTAAGGCGCATTCGGAAGGTGCTGTTCAAGGCACTTGTCACCCCAGGTGGGTGTATGTATGGATGCACGCGAGGGGCATCCATGTAAAGTGCATCTATGCATTTATGTGTACTATCAAATTCATGTCTCGTGCATCCATAAGTATTATCAATATTTTAAATCTATGTAACGCGTATCCATGTACTCACACGGGACTCAAGAGTGCTTGAAAATTTTTGTTTTCAAGGTATTGGTGCATATGGGCTTTGGTATTGACACTTACGATATGGGGTCGGCACTAACACTTTTGAGATGGAAACTTTTTAGGAAAATTTTCTTCATGAGCATCGATACCTTGGCAATAAAATAAAATGTTGGATACAAATTTGTTGGTATCTTTATAGTTCATTTTTTGGCATCTTTTTAACCAAGAATCATGACATTTTCATGTCCATTGTTGATGTATTGATAGTAGAGGACTACATCCAAATTATATTCAAAACAAAGTTCAGAACTCAAGGTTCAAAGTCTTGATGAATTAATCTTAAAGACTTGATCAATCTGCAAAATTTGTTGCCGGTAGATCCCGTAAGCAAGCAATGTCTACAAACTAGAGGGGGCAATAGCAAAAATATTCTATTGCTCCAAGGGCATGTCATGTAGATCAGTCTATGGGCCCTATTTCTTCTGACTCACCAATCCAAAGAGAAGAGGGGATTCTCCCCACTTTTCGTTGCTCTGAGCAGAATTCGCTGTCAGTGTCGGATCCAGCATTGGCCGCCGGAATGTATGCAGAAGAATACTAATCATGATCTTAAGCCAAATGAATCTCAGTGGTTGTCACTATTAAGAATCATCCAAAAGTTAAAAGGCAAAAAAGCAAGTTTAAATGCAAGAAGCCATCAGAGGTATGGCCTCCAACGCCAAGTTCAGGGCGTGCAAGCTACTGGTAGATTATACTATCCCGACTATGAATGAGCACCTGAAAGATTAGACTCAGGCCGGCTAATGTATTATTGCAGGAGAATCAACAAGCCCTCCAATCACAACCCCATTGCCAAGAAACGGGGTACCATTTGAGGAAACGTGAAATGTTATCATGTCTATGGTGATTCATTCACAAAGAACTTCCCATCAGAGGAAACAAGAATCACGTAATCAAGCAAAAGAAGAATGATTTTTCTGTAATACAATAATAATTTATTTATCATTTAATAGTAATCACATGAAGATATACAAAATCCAGTAGAAAGAAGAAATTGGGAATGCTTATATCCCAATTCCCAATCCACATTTTGTAGCTAATAAAATATAGGTAAAAAAGAAAATAGAACAAAAACAAAAAAAGAATACATTATGTCATGTTTCTCTGACGGGTTGGAGAGCTAAGCTCTCACATCAGTTTCAATAGCAGCTTTTTGAGAATACCTAACATCTTCTGACTTCTCTATGTCTTCCCACAGCTCTGGCAATGCTTCCCGGATATTGTGAATACTCTCCAATGCATAATCTACTCCCTTTGAACGATGAGAGGCACCCACCTATTTTCACAAATGAGAAGTTAGATTTCCAGTCAAGTTTGTACACTCTTTATGATCTTTTGAGTCTCACTAAGGAGTCTTTTTAGCTTACCCAAACTGTACTGACACCCATGCGGTTTGCAGTCTGTAGGTTACGGATTGAATCATCAAAGAAAAGCTGGAGAAAGAAATAGATATGAGCGGAGAAATAAGATGCCACAATATTATTGATAAGGTAAAATGAGTGAAATCATAAAATGGATATAAACACATGAGGATATGATACCAAGTTCTAAAAATACAAATATCGTTTTGCCCAACTTTATCGCTGAGACAGAAAAGCCCAATTTCTCACCGTCTTCCGAGGATTGATTTTCGCAATCTTAAAAGCTTGTTCAAAGGCATCTTCAAAGGGCTTGCACAGAATTGGTGTCATTGGAACTTCTAGGGAAACAAAGAAATCGTGATCGGTTGCAGAACTTGGGTAATAAAAATTGTAAATGAGTCTACTAAATTTTAAACTTTTGAACTCACCATCATTCTCTGGTTCGACTTTGTCCTTGTGAATAGGATTCAATGTCTCAAAACATATAATATTGTCAAAGCAGTCCTCTAATCCAAGTCTGCTAAGAACTTGAACCACATGGGCTTCATTTCCATTTGAGAATATCTGTTCAACATATGCATGAGGAAACATTATCAAAGATAAACAGACATTCAATCTTTGATATTTAGCATCTACAAATCCGAACAAGGAACTCACAACTTTCCGAATAGGCAGGCTATGTAACAAACTTCTTAAGGTATGGTCAGTTTTTAACCACTCGTAAGGTAGTCTCCCATGTACATAGCTGTCAGCAAGAATTTTAAGATTAGATTCTGTTTATCAGAAACGAGATTACGATATGCGGAGGAAAATACAATGCAGAAAAATATGATACCTGTGGTATTCATCATAATCGAAGTCATAACCCTTTGCCTTGAAGAAGGAAAAAAGATGTGTTATTAAGCAAGCTCAAGATCCGTTATTAATTTATTTTTCATTTCTCTTTACTACAATAGAAATAAGTACACCCTGAAAGATCATACCCTTAGACCAGCCATTGTTGTTCCATAATCCTTGTACAATTCAGTACACATTTCTGGAACTCTTGACTCCTTTATATTGAGTTTGCTGATCATATATTCTGCACAAATGCATCAAATGAATATGAAATCTTTTAATGGTAACAATATTGTAATGTACTAAAACTTTTAGTATGCGTACCTATGATGTTCTTCGTGCACTCCGAAGAGATACCAGAACTTAGAGGATATAGGGTATCATCAACGTCTAACAAAAGATGAGCAACATAAGATAATTATTGATAACTACTATATCAGAGGGAAGAATATACGAGAATAGAAAAAAGACTCACCAAAGAGAAGACAGTCGTATTTTGGCTCTGCAACTTGCTTGTAGTTATTTGAATCAAACTCCATCTCAATCTAAGAAAAAGAAAGTGAATACATTCCATATAAGACTTGACTGCTTCTAACCTCAATGTTCCAAATACACATTTTATGGTAGATACAATCTACAAATATAAGCTTTTAATCGATTTTTAAACAGAATAAATAGGTTGTGATCGTGGTTCACGATAACTTCGACTGGAAGCAATTAAATAACACAATGTGGAGTGGAAGCTTTTGAATTACAACATGAAACAGAAAGTTCTAAAGGATCATGATTCTGTTGAATAGAATTTTTGTGTCTAAATCTACTCAATTCCCTAAATGGGTGTCTCGTATGTTTAAGAAAATGAATATTGGGGGGGGGGATCATTAAGAGGTCAGTCCTATTCTAAACAGGAAAGATTAATCTCTATTCTCCAATTTATTATAATAATAGGTTTGTGCGACATTCTAATTAGACAAGTGATCTCATCTGCAGCAAATATTATAATTTAAAAAGGATGATAAAGATTAGGTCAACAAGAAAACATACACAAAACAGAAATGGTTCCAAGAAATACGGATTAAAGAGAAAAAATTGCGTCGTTTCTAATAAAGAATGTGGAATTCATAACAATCAAACTTTTAGCCATCCTAAGAAAATTAACAGGCTCTCTAAATCACCAGTTACATAATAATGCAATAGAGGGAAACAGAAACAAACCCACAAGAAATTGGAAATAGCATATCCGAATAAATAGAATACATCTTCATCTAACACAATTGGATTAAAACCCATAAACTTTCATCTTTCAACATCAATTATCACATTTATAATATTGGAACAAGATGCTTCCCAACCCACATGCCAACCAGGTACCAAATATCTCATATTTGGGTTTGAGGCTTCAAAGGCAGCAAAATTCAAGGCCATTTTACAATACCGCAAAACTCAAAACAATCATAAGTTGTCCAATACAGGCGTTATCCTTATTCACCAGAAAGAAAAGCATTTTTCTATAATACATCCTTAAAACACAAGTCAATAGATAAATAAAGAAAACCAAGAACAAAAGCATCAACAAGATCAAAAAGAAATAAAAAGAAAGGGACAAATTTAACAAAAGGGAAGAAGCACATTACCAGATCCAGATGATGTAATGTGCAAGGGAGAAAATGTATGACAAGAAGAAGAAGAAAGTGAGGGAGGAAGAAATGTAGGGCGGAACAGAATCATATGGGAGGCCATTTTTATAATGGTTTGAGAGGGTGGGGAAACACAAAAGGGCCGTTGAGACATTTATTAGTTATTACTTTTCGTGCCTAAGAGGTCAGAGGGCTGGAATTGACCATGTTGGCGTCCATCTTTAGAAAGTGTAACCCTCTATTTAGTGTTTTCCAAACTACTATTATTCAAAACTTTCAATTCAATAATAATAATAATATTAATAATAAATAAAATAAATTCAAACATTTTCTCTTCATTCTTTCTTTCTAGAAAAATTGCATAATTCGTTGTCCATCTATAGGTCGTTTTAATAACTTTGTCCAGGGCGAACAAAATTCAGCTACCCAAGTATCATACTTCACCATATTAGCAATATTAAAAATTGGCGCGTAGATTCATGAGATTCAAGTTATTGCTAAATTAAGGTTCTTGAACACACATTTAGATTTTTGATTAGTTAGGAGTGTGGTATTTTATATACTCTTAAAGTACTAGAGTTTTTTTGTCCAAGACCTATGTATTATTTGATCTTGAACATTGATTTATTTAATTGTATTACGTCACTGAACTTCAGTAAAAAGTAATTTGATTACTAAATTTTGATCTAACAGAAGTTAAATTACTCTATTAAAGGAGTTAGATAATTTAAGGTCGATTGACGACATATTAGTGGGGACTAATGTGTAATTTCATGTTATTACCTTATCATTAACATATAAAAAACGGGAAACTCAATATCCAAAATGAAAAAAAGGGCCACCAATATATTCTAAAATTAACCAGTATCACTTGTAAGGAATTCAAATTACATCCCTAAAGATCACACTGGCGTTCCTTTCCAAAATGTAACACATTATTACTTCCAAAAAAAAAAAAATGTAACACATTATTTTAATAATTTCACGCCATAATTGTATATATGCGTCCCCACAACATTTATAATAGACATCTTAATTAATTAATTGATGTCCTCAGTGGATAGATAATCATATTTAGATATCTAGATCTAACTTAAAGTTGAATGATGAGATCCACACTTGACCAAATTGATAACGCGTTTCATAAACTCTTATCTAGAAAATGATAGATATATATAATAATAATATAATGATATATAATAAATATAATATGGATGACTTCTGTTAATATATTCTTTCAACAAATATGAAAGCACATGACATGTTTAATTTAATATTTTATATTAACACAATACGATATTTTACTCTTTGTCTTATTACGGGAATTGTCATAATTTCCACAAGTTCAATTAGTTATGGAAGGTGATTTTTATGTTTAATGTTTTTAATATCAATAAATAATTTTTAATCAGTAATCCTTAGATGAGTGTAAAACATTAATTTATAATAATAAATTAATTAATAATAATAAACTTAATTATTTAGCAACAATATTTTATTTATTGCAGCACATTGTAAACACTCTTATTTAAAACATACATATTATTAATATATACACGGCAAAAATTTTACAAACTGTAACCCTAATTCGTATTAGATATTTAAAAAAAAAAGGGAAGGGGAGAGATTCAATGTTGTATTAGGAAGTTACAATGTTGAACACGTGTTTAGACAATTCTGAGGCGTAATTAGAAGAAAGGCTTTTTTATTGAATTCATTAAGGTGGTTTTTGTAATTACACATTGGAGCTATCTAGAAATGTGTCAAAATTATTTTCGGGTGAGTAATGCAGCAGCCTGCCTGTTGGCAAAGCCAAATTACAAGTTTAGCAAGCAGCTCATATTGAAGCGCTTGGCAGCTTACTCGCAGATTATCTGCCCCAGTGGACTGAGTAAAAACTATTTATTGTTGACAGAATAGACAAGTTAGTCTTTCCTCTTTTCTTTTCTTTTCTTTTCTTTTTTTTTTTTTTTGTGTGAAAAAAGAAACTTTTGTTCATTCAAGTCATTATTGGGTGAGAGAAAACATGGAATACAATCAATCCAATATCTAACCCGGCCCCTACAACATAACATCGAGAATTTGTTTCTCCACCAAGGTTTATAGTTACAAGACCCACACTCAAGAAGATTACAAATATGAATAATATCTCTAACAATTAATGCATTCGATGCAAATGAGATTGGGTCAGAGACCCCCTTAATTACTCGCTGAGTATCCGTGCAACCCACATGCAACTAAACATCCCTCATCAACTAACAACCGTAGCCCATATTCCAAAGCCAAAGCTTTTGCAACCTCTACATTGAACGCAACCTCCAGGCGAACAGTAAAAAGTAACGACTCTTACAGAGTGGGGCTTAATGGGCAATCAGCTCAAGTGAACATTATTATTATAATAATTTCACATGAAAATGTTCAAATACTTTTGGGAAGTTTGCCAGTTCTCTTGTGTGGTTTAGAAATTTTTTAATATAACTTTTCGAAAGTTCATGAATATTATCATAATTTCACATATGTGTTGAAATTCGTTATGATGATTGCGTTCCACAGCCGAAGGTCTCAAGTTTGAACCACTCATTCCAGAATTTCCCTCCTTTCTTCTATATCCCCGTATCAAATAATAATAATAATGATAATAATATGTGGACAATATGATCTTGTGTATCATAAATAATACCCAAATAATATGTGGACAATATGATCTTGTGTATCATAAATAATATCCAAATCTCTTTTCTTTATTTGGCTGTCAGATCGTAGTAGCTGGTCATTGCATATTCACATTTGTTTGTGGTTAACGTTTAAGTAACTAAAGTTTTAGGTCAACACACGCCGACCTTCATTTGCTACCGCCTTTATTGATTCTTTAAATCCTTTCTTTTCTTCCCTTCAAAACAGGAAAACGTATCTCCCTTTTTTTTTGGTGGAGGGATAATATTCATTACAAATCTCGATAAACTACGGATCCAAGCCAAATTGACATAGAATCCGTCCAAGTTTGTGAGGTAGAAGATGACAGCGAAAACCTCGCAATAGCGTGGACAACTACGTTCTTCTCATGTT
>CAVNYN010248116.1:0-11351 GCA_963692815.1 Nyctanthes arbor-tristis
GCACGGGGTAAAAAGGGGTAAGGAGAAAAGTCGCAATCGTTGAAAAGGGGAAGCGTTGATTCGTGGATCATGTGACTGACTTAACTGTCCGCGTGATCTAACCTTCACTTTGCAGGATTCCCCATCACAGCTGGCGCACTCTCCACCCCTGTCACCTCCCTTTTCCTTCCTTTTTCCAAAAAGGGAAAAATTGCTGCTACTAATTTACCACGTAGTTTGTATGTAGCTGGAGTGTGATGGTAAAATCTCTCTCTCTCTCAAATTTTTTTTTCTTTTTTTTTTTTTCCCCCTGAATCTCATTGCATATGTTTATCCAGTTAATATGTTTGTCCCGCTTTTTTATGTTGCATTACGTATTTACATTATCTTGTTGTCAACGATACAGTTTATAATCTTTGAATCTATTTTTGTCCCGCTTGCTTGTCAAATATCGTTAGCAAACTTGGAAAAGGAGGGCCACATTCCCATTGTTTAATCGTTCAACTTCAACTATAAACTGTATTAAACTTTGATTCTCAACCCACACACTACTAAGAGCATGAAATGCAAATATTTTTCTGTATGTGTTTTTAATGGTATAGACATCGACAAGACTGCCATAATAATTGAAAAAAATTTAAGTGAAACTCAATGCCACATTGACTAAAATTGAGACAATCTGACTCAAAAAATGGCATGAGTTACGGTCTAGAAAAAAAATAGCACAAGACCCATTCATACAGTAAGTTGTTGTGTTTATGTTTAATATATGCAACTTTAAGAAAATTTATAGCACATAGAATTCAACGAGGGATGGGATCATACCATTTGGAGTACAACTTTTTGATAAATTAATTTATTTTTGTTGATAAATTAAAATCACCCAACTCACTGACCATGTTCTAAGAATTTAATATATACCGATTGCTTACTTGCATTTGCAAAATTCGATTTCAAAAATTGATAGAAAATTTTCAAACACTTTCAAAGATATTGTTATGGTACCTACTTGAATTTGAAAACTCGAATAGTATATATCCACACATCCAGATGAGATAAGAGGTGTGATTTACTAAAACCAGATTATTCAAATTTGGTACGTCATTATATATAGTTTCAAAGTAACACACAAATAATGATCAAATAAATTGAGACCTTGTGGATTGGCTGATATTGCGCTGAGATGTTAGAGACAAACACAAGATTTTTTTTTTTTTTAATCCACAATAATTCTTAATTTTTTTTATGTGGTAGGTATTTAACAAGCAAATATAAAAATAAATGAACTGAGTGGTTGTCGAATCTTCGTCTCTTATTTTTTCTACCAAATAATATTCCGACACAAATGGATAAGATTCTCATACATCATTAGGCTCTACTCAATTATTATTATTATTATTATTATTATTATTATTATTATTATTATTATTACTATTATTATTACTACTACTACTACTAGACTTTCACTGCGTGCGTTGCACGAGCATGACAATAGAAATTAAAAAATTTTAAGGCAGAAAAAAACGATGACGTTCTGATCATTTTCCCTGTATGACACTAAACTTGAATTTTTTTTAATTGAAGGAAGAATGTTTTATTCTTACTGTATTACAAATTATTTATAATTAAAAAATAAATATTAAAATAACTATACTTTAGAAAAAAGATAATATAGAATTAGCAATTAATTTTCTGTTAAATTTTCACAAAATATATAAGTATGATTAATTAATTTTCACAAAATAACAGTGACAATGTATGATTTATTTAACTATACTTACTTCCAAAAAAAAAGAATAATAACAGTGGCAATTTATGAATTGAGTGGTTGTCTAATATTCGTCTCTTATTTTTGATACCAAATAATATTCCGACACGGATGAATAAGATTCTCATACATCATTAGGCTCTACTAAATTAATAATGAATAAGATTCTCATACACCATTAGGCTCTACTAAATTATTATTATTATTATTATTATTATTATTATTATTATTATGATTATTATATCTTGATGAGCATACATACCTCGGTCATGTAAGAACTCTAGCAAATTTCTAACAAATTTCAACACGAGATGCTGAGGTGACATGGCATCAACAACAAAATTTTGTAGCTGAATTTTATATTAATAGTTGGCGACATGCCAAATTGACATTTGGTGCTTGAAATTTTTTATTAAAAACTCAATATTAATGAGGATTTGATTTACATTAAAATTTCCATATTATAATCTTCGTAACCCATTTTAACCTCTAACACCGACCTCGGCACCAACTGCCCCCAAAAGGAAGTAATGATTTTTAAAAGAATAGGAAACTCTGGAATCCACCCTATCTTATTAAATATAATAAATGGTGACACATAATTGGTTGACAAAACCAGTGTGCTATTTGCCCATTTGAACAGATAGCTCATAGCTGTTATCTGGATGGCAAAGAGAAGGCAGCCCCAGCGTGATCACCAGAATGCACCCGCCTCATTCCACTCGACAGGCCCCAGTAAGGAATTACATTTCCTTAACTTTTAAACGTCTTTTTTTTTTGGTCATCTTCTCCAACTAAAATTATCGAACTTGTAGCTATTTCCCGTGAAGTTTTGCGTTAGATCACACGCATGTAGTTCTTATCCTCCATCTGAGCTAGGTATGGCAACGGATCAAGTCCGCCACGCCACACCCCGCAAATCAATTCTTATCACTGACCCCGCCAGGTGACCCCACCAAAATTCAGGGCAAAACGGGGTCAGGTCACAAAGCAGATCTAAAATTTGTTAATTTTTTATTTGTCTCCATATTTTTTTTGGGTTCATTTTTAGGTTTTTAAATTTAAACAGATCCGGTCAGGCCCAACCCACGACCCATGACCCAAACCACCAACCAACCACCCTCCGGGCGAAAAACTTTATCCCCTTAGACCTATGACACTAATTCAAGCAAACCAAGCCATACAAAATAAAAGTTTCTCACCCTTCTTGATTATTATACAATTCAACAAACCAAACAAACAAAACATTTAAGAAACAATCTTAAAGCAACCATCAGTCTCTTGACAATCGCATTGCAGAGTACCCCGTTAGCTAACCTTAGTTGAGAGTCGGGATGAAAATCAAATAGGATGGTAAAGTATAAAGAAAGAAAAATAAGCTAAAGAAGAAAAGAGTTTCGTGCCCTCAAGTCTGCTAGTGGGAATGCAACGTATCAAATAGCATAAACTAGTAAATGGGGAAAATATCCACTTTGAAGCCTTGCATTTTACTCTTCCCATTTCTTTGAAGCCTTGCATTTTATACATCATTTTCTTTTTTCCCCATTTAAGAGTGTAACTTGATACACGAACTCTACAATTCAAACATACAAACTGGAAGTTGGGGGGAAAAGAATAACAGTCTGAATACATTACACGCTGAAAACTATTTTACATTGGCGGAAAAGAATACAAAAATCTAATAAGGGTGTGTAGCTTGATTACCTGGACGGCTTGACCAAATGTTACGATTCTGGTTGTTAGCAGCTCTAGCAGTTAGATTACACTTCTATAGGTCTTCAATTTTTTTTTTTGGCTTGTACGGTTGTCTCTCTACTTGGATTGACATTGATACATGAGAGAAACCACACAAGCACTGTTTCAACTAGGATTTTTCTTTTGCTTTTTCTTTTCTCTCTTTTCTAGGGGAAAATTTTGGATTTCTTATTTATGAATATCATCCTTCATGTATCAAGAGATCCTTCGATATTAAAGCAATTCTCTGCTTAGCACTGTCTGAGCGGAGATTCTCTCCTTTAAATCCCAGCTGGAATTCAAAACTAAGTTCAGGAAACATCTGAAAAAGGGAGTTATCTTTGCATGAAAATTCAAGTGCAAGCAATTACCTCAGTTTGACTATCAGGTGGGAACCACCGCAACAGCACCCCAAGGTGCACGACTGCAGGTATTAACTTGAAGAGCAATGGAGTAGTCACCTGAATTAATATCTGTGTTAACAAACCTCTGGAAGGGGCAAAACCGGGGGCAAAGAAGGAAGCACCAGCAATGATTTTTCTGATTCAATTTTCTTATACAATTTTTTTTCCCTTCATAAGTCGAAACAATCCATGAGCCAAAACATTAACCAACAAAGAGGTAGGAGAGTGATGCAGTTGAGATAATGATATATTCAAGAATACACCACTAGTCAACCTGTTCAATTTTTTTACACAACTTTAGTACATCTATCCCATGCAAAATTGGTAACCATGAAAAGATGCAAATGTACTCAGAAGACAGAAATGTGGAGCTCTCAATAAGCAACTATATATTATAGTTGTCTAGTTCTCTTACTTTACATCAGATAAAGACATTCATTTGACACTGTGGCCTTTAAAACACAAATACCAGCATTACGGCTTTGCATCAAAATCTACAAATTTCATCTTTATCTAAGTTCAGATTATTTTCACACCAGGAGGTGGGGTAATCAGTTTACCACAAAAGTAAATTATATGAATCTGAACAGCTAACTTCTCTAATAAAGCACAGCCATTAGTTCACCTAACAACTAGATATCCTTGTCATGTAGAATGTTTGCAACACCCTCTCCTAATATGGGAGCAACAGAACATAAATATACACATGCATATAAGCTGTACATGATGGATCAACTGAAGGACAATGATAATCATACCAGACTGAGAGCTGTTGTTCCAAGAAGCAGGAGATACACTTTACCCTAAACAAAAAAATTTTGAAAAGGAAACACGTCAGTCTCACAATTCTGAAAGTGCTAGCAAGAGGGTTTTCGTTCCCCCAGACACCACACAATGGCCCCTGCATATCCCAGTTTGCTAAAGAAGGGGTGGGAGTTGGGCAGAGGCTATTGATCAAGTTCTACCAAAATGCAACATTAGTACTCACCTCAACGAGATGAAGATTAGAAGCACGACTCAGCAGTACAAATGCAAATTCCCCGATTTGAGCTAAAGACAATCCAACCTTCATTGCACAAGGGCCCACAGTTCATGTTAACGGAATCCATGTAAAACAAAAATATAGAAGTAAGGTGGTAGTGATCTTACAAGCATTGAAGTTTTGTTGTTGTAGCCAAATCCCTTGACAACTGCTGAAATTACTAAAGTTTTAACAATGACCACTAATATAACTGATGCGAGTAAGATGTCAACATGATTCCACAGAAAGTGAACACGGATAAGCATCCCAATGCTAGCCAGAAAAAGAGCAGCAAACATGTTGCGGATAGGTTCAACCTGCATGAATATGAAACCTCAAACTAATGTCACAGGAAAATAAAAATGATCTCCATGTACACAGTAGAAAGGACAAAGCTCCTTGTTATCCAGAGGTGCACACCTAGTTACAGAATTCTCACGACATGCAAAACAAACCTAAAGATACTGCATCCATGAATATTATGCACAAGATAATTTAATTTCCAAAATATTTTGAAGTAACAGTAACTCCATACAAATAACATAGAAATAGCATCTTTTTAAGAGCATAATAATAAGTAATAGTGCTATCTTACTTGTTCAAGGGTATGCTGAGCAAGATCGGTTGTTGATATCATCACTCCAGCGGCAAATGACCCCAACTCTAAACTCAAACCAAGCTTGTCGCTACACTGTAATTACATAAATAAAGGGATTTCATCAGCTTGCTTTATGAGGGTATACAGATGGGATGAGTATTTAGACAGATGAAAAAAAATTACAAAGTGAATAATGATCATATCCACAATGTTGTGCACATGATGAAATGTAACAAACAGATGAAAAGACTAAATCCATAAATAAAACTAACCCAGGCTACAAGCAGGCAAAATGCAACTGAAGCCAACTGATAGAGTTCATTGGTCTGTAAGGAAACAATGTCACAAACAAGTAAAAACCTGATAGTGCAGCAACATGTGCATGCTTACTCAATCCAACACCCCTAACAAATCCACACCTGTGATGATAAACTTATCATAAGTTTGAAGAACCAAGGGATGCACTTCCGTGAAAATATTGATAGAATGGCCAAGAATGAAATCAACACCACCAACCTGATTTTGGCAAATAGCCGTAAGATGTTTTAAAAGGCTGAGAGAGCATAATATAAATAGGAGGTGATACGATTAGATCTATTATTACTACTTCCAATGCCAAAGAAAACATAAGTACCAAAAAAAAAAAAAAGATTATAATTGTTTTTATTTGCATAATAAGGAATGCACATGCCAGATACAGGAACTCTTTAACCATAGTCAAGGTTCCCAGTTTCCAATTTCTGTTAATATATTGTAAATCCAATTCTGTTTGCCAGCTCAAATTAAGTTAGCTAATGACAACAATATACCAGCAAATGGTCTATGCATAGAGAAGTTATATACACGTAATCAGTGTTCAAAATCTCTTTTGCATACTTCATTCAGACAAGAAAACCTATTACTTACCAATTTCTCGGCATATATCAAAATCTGTGCATTTGTTGCTTTTAAGATCCTCTATCATGTCAAGGATAAATTGCTGAGTTTCATTTACCAGATAGAATGTAATCAAGATAACGAGATTATTCTATCAGGAAGACAGAAACTGAAACCTCTTATCACTAATGTCAGTATCTGCCTCTGCGTTATAGAGGCACTCTGGGAGCTTTGCCCAACCAAATATATTGAGTTCCATGTTACCCTACAGTATAATGGATATTATGAGCCCCTGGTCATGCATAAAAGCTCGGACCCGAAGTACCAAAAGTCCTTGTACTGTAATCATCCTATATATCCTTCACCACCAGAGGCTAGATGCGCTTAGAAATTAAAATTCAAACTGCAATTTATTTTATGTTGGAAACTGAAACAAATATGTACTGTTCCTATTGCTTTAAAAAAAAAAAGAGAGAATCATAAATTCGCCGTATATCATATCAACTGGTCTCCATGAAGTCGTCTCTCAAAAATCTGAAGACTAAATTTAACGTGTTACCACAAAATCAAGTCTGTAATAAATGGAAAGAAGATACTATTATAGATTCACTGTCTAAGAGCTACAATGCATTGAGTTATTTATTATGTAGCAGATAACCAAAATGCAACTCTTATAGTGACAATCAGACTTACGATTTAGTCATGGATATTACTCCCTGCAAAACACCTGATGTACCACCCAGGACTGGAAGCATAGCAAACAGTAACCCCACAGCACAGTCCTAAGAATGGGATTTAACACATTATAGAACAATTTTCTCAGATCCAGCATAATATAGGCTTCTTAATGTAAGATGAGACTGAAAAGCACATTCTAGATAGAGTTGTAAGGAATGAGTTCAACCGTAAGTGTTTTTGCACGATATATCCAAAAAAAAAGGTGAACTAAAGACAAAACAGTATCTTTTTGCCAAGAGTAGAAAGCAAAATAAAAATAAGTAAATTATTCTGTATTCTTCCCCAAAAAAAATAAAAAAAGAAAAAAAATTAAAACAATTATTCTGCATTCAGAACTAGTATTGCAAAACATTAACAAGAAAGGCACAATACAAACAACAGTACAGTTAATCAGAATACCTGCAAAATGAGAGTACCTATCGTAACTTGGCCATGAAGGGAATTAGTACTATTTTTCTCCATCAAAAACTTGTATACCTATAATCATAATGTTTTAAACATCAGAGAAAATTCCAACGAACAGTCTTGGGGGCATGACCAATTTACATATCTTACCACCGCTGTAGATGACATGGAGAGAAATGCACCAACAAATACACCCTCTGAAGCTCTACCGCCACAAGACTGTTAATAATCAGGTGAGGTTACATATTCCAGTTAGAGGAAAGAATACTATGATAGAATTAATATTACATCCATTACAATCAATAAACTTACTAAGCAGATCTTGAGGTGTGCACATCATGCAAAGCCCTCAATGAGAGCCAAGCTTTTGATTTAACGTGCACGCCTCAAAGGAACCTAGGTGAAGGCATCTTAATCTTGCCCTTCCGGGGTATCAAACCCAACCATTCTAAAAAGGGACTAGTTTTTTTCCCCTCATACGCTAGAACATTTTTAGGGGTTATGGTAATTAACATTATCCACATTTCAAGCATGATTATTAAAGTTGGACATTTAAAACTGTCCGTAATTAGAATGTGCTCTTCCGATCTCTCAAATAATCAAGAAAGTTCTGTTCAGCGCATACGCACCGAAGCTATAATTCCACACAGGCACATAAATAGGAGAATTTGCAGTAATCCTCCAAGAACTGCAACTGCTCGTACAACTCGAAGCTGTCATGTGAAAGAATTGGACAATTGGTTTTTGGAACTGATCATAAGTTCAAAATTTGCTATCAAATATAAAAAGGGAAAGCAGCGTAAGAGCATTGGCAAACCTTTGTTGTGGAGAACTCCAGACCCAAAGCAAAAAGAAGGAAAATAACACCAAACTGAGCCACTGTCTCAACCTATATAAATGAGACGCATCGAGATAATGAAGATTGCAAGCTCATGTGATTTAGAGTTTGTTCTCTATAGCTTTTTATCAAAATAAAAAATTTATCAAATCAATACCAACCAAATATTCTCCACCAAAAAAAAAAAAAATTTCACACTTCCCAATAATCTTGCTTTATATCCCCACCACACATTTTCCTATATATCTAATCTCCCTTTAACATAAAGCTCTAGAGATCAAGCTCTTAGATGGTGTCATGATGGAAATGCATTTGGAGAAGTTTCTAAAAAGGTGTGCTAGCGCAGAAGATGATAGTTAAGAATAATTATCATTTACTTTATCTTCTCATTGTCATAGTTCAAAATTTGCTTCACTTAACATCTTGGTTTTAGCAAATATCTGCAATGACAGAATAGAGTTGGGTTTGAATATAATTGCCTTGAGCATGTTTAAAATGGCTTATCCCAAAAAGTTAAAGTACAACTCATGGCTTATTTTCAATGTGGGTCCACTTACATTCTAATTAAGCCATTCATTTGGTCCTTAAGCCACCCAAAAGATGCCCAATTCTACTAAACGATAGAAGGTGTAACTTTATTCCCTTCAACGCAAAGTACATTTCTTCCTTCTCCTTCTCTGTAGATTAAAGATTAATTGGTCCTTTCCTAAAGGACATTCGTCTTCACCAGTCACAACTTCCTTACTCTAAGCTTGAGAGCAACGATTCCAGCCTACTCTATTGTTAAATAAAAATTAGAAATAGCAGGTCCTTTCAAATCAATGGAAGCATAATTACACAAAAGTCACATGCTTTTTTCGATCAGCAATATCTTGACAGGTAAGATCATGACATTCAATTTCAGACAGAGGAAAAAATACACTAGCGTCGTGGAAAGCATTAATTCATTTATTCAGGAACGGGTTGCTAAATGTGAAGTTCAGATAGTGCAAGAGGTGGTTTACAGCATTAATTATATCTCTCATGCACTAGAAAAGATATTCTTGTTTAGAGACATGGAAAAGTAATATTGCACTGGGAGACCAAAACTTTCTAATTTAAGATACATACTTGCACCATTTCACTGACCACGTTGAAACCTCCCGGTCCAACAATGGACCCTGCTAATAAGTATCCAGTAATAACCTGAGATTTGTTCCGATAAAAGATCTTTAGACTCAACAGCTGCAAAAATGCACATAAACAAAGAAGTAACACAGGTCAAGGACAGAATGAGACCGGTTGTCCTGCACAAGCGAAAGCAATTCCACCACATGTTGCAGAAACAATGACAACAACCAGATCTGATATGAGCCTAAAAAATCACCAAGTGAGGCAACCAGAATGGAAAAGGAAGACTGAGATAAGCATATCAATTAGATAACTTGCAAGTTTACCTCAAGTCCAATTGCAGCACCGGGTATTTTGATTTAAAATTTGATATAATAAAAACATTGTCCTGGATATATGTTCAAAAAGAAAAAATTAATTAGTCATGTCCTTCGAAAATCTATAATAGACTAATTTCTCAACTGATTAAAGTAGCTTTTTCTTCGATACTTTGACAGAGAGGACAGAATGAAAATGTTCTTGATGAGAATACGGAAGATAGTTCATATACACTAACAGCCATTAGTTTTATTTTCACCTTTCTATCAATCAGAGTTGGGGTCTCTTCAGCACCATTGTCATTGTCAAGGTTGAAAACATTATGAAGTTTAAAGGATCTATGATTATAGCAAAGACAATAACAATTTCATTAGTAAAAAGAACCCGTACATGCAGTTAAAGATGTCAGCAAATAACGTTTACAAATCTGTGCATGGTGCTTACTTTTCCTCCTTTGTTTTGGTCTCATTTTTCTTTGGCTTGACTCTAGCTACAGTTTCCAAAACTGCCTGACAATGCAAAAATATATGCCAGAGAAATCAAGCAAAAACTTACTGTTTGAAATTAAAATAGAAGAAAAGAAAAATATATTATGCAATTTGAGGGTGTCTGATAAAGAAAATTTAACCAACTCAAAATGATCATGTCTCATCCAAGTCACCAAGGAGTGAGTATTGTCCTCCGTTGAAGCATCTGATCAAAGCAGTGGGTGACAATTATAATTTCTAACTTATATTATTTCTGATGTGTTCCCTTAGTAAACAAGCATGAAGTTGCCCGTGCTGATGCCATGTTTCTTTTTTGATTGAATACATATTGTAACAGCATTCAGAAATTCATCAGTGCTATTGGTAGCTAAATTGAGATGAAAATTAGAAGATGCTTCCAAAAGTACAAGTACGTGGGAACCATGAATATACACTCTATGTCTTAAGCTTTAAGTAATTTCATTGTCAGTTATGCCATCTCAAAGTGTACATGACATACACGAAGAGCTAACTGCAGATAAAAGCTTTAACCCACAAGCAGTGGCTGAGACGCATTGAAACAAGGAGGGCGGGGGTGGAAATTTTGTTGTTTTGGCCTATTGTGCTCTCTCTCCCCCCTCCCTCCCTCTCTCTCTCTCTCCCTCCCTCCCTCTCCCTCTCTCTGTCTCTCTCTCTCTCTCACACACACACACACACTTTCTTGAGAAACAATAATTTTGAAGTGGAAAAATAAATTTTAATTCTCATCTTAAAGATCTAATATATGAGTCTATTCTAACATAAAACAAGAATAAGTATCCAAATTACATTTGTGTGTGTGCCTCTCTCTGTGCATGTGCGTGTGTGTGTGTGTGTGTGTGTGAGAGAGAGAGAGAGAGAGAGAGAGAGAGAGAGAATTAACTAGGTGTTTGATTTAGATTTTTTGAGAATTGATTTTGTGAAAAAGTGATGTTTTAGGAGAATGTGTGGTTGAAAAGTAAGGAATAATTACGAATTTATAAGATTTATTTAATGGATAAATGTGTGGTTGAAAATAAGTTTGAGTTACAATTGATTTTAGAAAATCTATATCAA
>CAVNYN010248123.1:0-20078 GCA_963692815.1 Nyctanthes arbor-tristis
TAAATGGCAAGATTCTTTAGCAAGACTCCTTATGAGGGAAAATGGGCAAACTTCCTTAGTAAGACTCTTCTACTTTTAAAGATACTATCGGAGATCGTGCAAGATATCTATTCGAATTGTTAAATAAATTTTACTAATAATAAAAAAACGCTTTGTGATAATAATTGTAGGCATTGTAATAATAATTTATAAAAGGTTTTATTAACATAAATTGGGAGTTTTAAGCATTTGTGGTAGTCTAGAGTTTAAAAGTTTACACATCGATTGAAAGATGAATTTACTTGAATTTATTATTATTTAACTAAATAACAATGGAATTTACTTAGAAAATTTAATATTAAGTATATGTTACTTTACTAAATAGAATGAAGTATAATTGAAATTAATAATGTATGATCAAATGAATTAGATCTTGAAATTACAAATCATATAGCATAACTCGATTTGGAAATAATCCAAAACCAATGTTTTCTTTTTTTTGAAAGGTATCTTGAACCAATAGCTGGTTAACTAATTTCATTCATAATGTAGTCCAACAAAAAATTAATACATACTCTTTTAGTGTCATGAGATCTTTGCCACATTTCGTCATACCAAAGATTTTTTTTTATCACGAACTATGGGTTTTAGATCAAAACTACTACAATTAATATTATTATTATTGGATTCAAATAAACTAATTTAAAAATATTGCGATGTCACTTGAAGTAAAAACTATATAGTAAAATTTACACCTTAGTTTGCTCTCACTTGTTAACCGTATTAATGTTCATATATAAAGATCTTTAATTTGACACCCATATTGCTTATATTTCGGCTTCAAAATAATATTATAATTATTAAAAGAATAAAAATAAGCAAAACTCATATATATATTATTATAATTATAATTATAATTAATATAGATAAAAGGAGAATAGTCTGCGGTACCCATTTACTGCAATTTTTCTGCCTATTTTTTGTGGTGACATTTACGGTTAAGAGTCTTTTTTTGGCTATTTTATTTTATTCTTCTTTTTTCTTTTTCTGTTTTAGATATTTTTGTCTGAATTTTTGCTCTAATCCCATTTTATCTTCTAAATTAATTAAATCAAACTCTTATCCTAAATTATGGTTCACATCTCTTTCCATTTATATAGATCCCTAAATCCCAAGATTTCAGTAATATGATTAGATTTGCAATTTAAATATCTAATCATTATCATTATCAATTTGCAATATTAGATGCAAAATCTTCCTAATTTTTTCGGGGTATTAAATATTTGGATTAGTTGGGAGCTACCAAGGCGACGAGCATTTGCATGAGTTGTTTCTGAAGAAATCAAAAGAAACTAGTGGGGCATAATGCAAAAATCTTTGCCGGTGAACAACACACGTTTTGCCTTCTTTCTTTCCTTTTTTCCGTTTCTTTCTTGAGTTCAATTTTGTTCTCTCTCTAGATCTTGTGAATTAACTAAAAAAAGAATATTGTAATTTACACCTTTTTGTCATTGATTTTGCAGACGAAGATGAGTATTAGGAAATGATGTATGGAATGACTCAACATAGAGATTTGCTCAGAAAAGTAAGTTTCGGCAGGGCGTGTCACATAATCTTATCTTATTATTATTTTTTATTTTAGGGTAATTACACTGCACCACGTTTTAATTACACCTAAGGTTCCTAACTTCGTCTGCCATTATAACTATATCTTTTTAACTTTTTTCTTTGTTTGATTATTATCTTTTACCTTCCATTATTAATAGATTTTACCCATATTAATAACTTTCATCTAAAATTTTTTTATCCTGTCATTTGAAAAAAAAATACAAACTACAAACTAAACTTATGTTATTATTAAGAAATTACTAATTATAAAAAATGTGATAAAAAAGTTGAGGATTGGAGTTGAAATCAAAGAAACAGAAGGTGTATGTATGTTTCTTGAATTTCGCAAGTTTCATAATAATCTAAAAATGTATGGTAAGAATTTTGATTACTTATAGATGGTGTTGACAGGGTCCTATATGGGAAAGAACAAATTCATGAATTTATCCCAATATTATCAAATCAGCAATTTCGTACCGCATTACTCTAAGTTCATTTTAAGGCAGATTGCTAAAGGATCATAATTCAAATGCCGCATTGTATTTCTTCAAGAATAATATTGAAAGTACTAAAGGAATAGAAACAAATTGTAGTATAAAGCTTTGTGTAGCTCATTGCTGAAACTTCTGACAAATATGTGTGTGTGTGGTGTGTGTGTTTAATGTGATATAATATTTATGTCTGTGGTGGATGATTATTGATGTAAAATACTTTTATTGTGGTTTTGGGATTGTCTACAGTTGATTATTGGGGAATTGGTCATTGACTTCAACTAGCAATTGGCATGGATATGTTTTTTCAAGTCCAAACTACTAATATTTGAAGGGTGTTACCGTGTAATATTGAGATTGTCCACGCCAATATGAGAACATATTTATATGCTTAGTTTTATTTGTTTTCGTTGTGAGTAGAGATGTTATGTGTTATGTTTTGATAATATCTTGTGGGAAAAAATATATAAGCATTTTTCTACTTTGCAAGAATAGGGAGTGTTGGGCTTCAGTTGGTTTATGGTTAATCATTTTTAGGTCAATGTCCATAATATATGTCACCAACGTCTATATTATCCAATTTATTTATTTAGGACAAGATCACCTTTTACTCCTAAATTTATCCAACTTATTATTTATTGGATGGTATGTGTTCATGTCCTAACATGGGGGAAAATATTGCATGGTATTTTTAGCTCCTAAATCAGCAATCCGTTGCCAATATTTTTTTTTTAAAGAAAAGGATTATATTGTTGTGTTATTGATTGTTTTTTTAGCTTCGATTTAATTTTCTATTTAATGATTGTCAAAAATCTTCTAATGTATGCAATTATGGAGAATCTAATTCTCAGTATGAGAACAACCATTTGATTATATTGGGAAATTCACATTTTGAAGCTATTAGATTTTTTAAACTCTTATTGCCATGGGATATCATTGTGAATATGGCAATATTATAGTTGCTCTAACTATTTTGGCATGATAACTTTGAACATAATGGTTCTCTTTCTTCCCTTTTCTCAGTTAATATCTTTACAGCTGTGCATACACACAAAATGATGTAATCATAAGACCTAATGAAAAAATACATAAACAACAAATTTTTACATTAATTAAAAAATTTGATTACTCAATTATGACCGTGCAATTTAGAAAGCTTAGCTTTGTTAGTCACCAATAATTTAGTGGGTTTGCTTCATGCATCAACCTTCTCTCTTCCATTTTTTACTAAATTTTTGTTTTACTTAAAGGTTTTAATTTCAATATAAAATTTAATCAATTGATCAATATATAATGTTAAAAATATATATTTGGTCAAATATGTATAACGGAAGGGTGATGTCAAAAATTATTCTACAACTTGCATTGTCATTCAATGTATTGACTCCATTTTAGTAGTCATCCCTCACTGAGATGTTGATGAGCACAGACACGGAGAAGTTTCATATATTATTGAGCAAGAAATTGTCATTTTTACATGTCTGTTTTTAGTCATTAAATTATAATTTTTTATTCCATGTCTTCATTTTATTATTTCTTACCAGAAGCTTCACAAACAGGCACACACAAGCTTCAGACACAGGCACACACATATATTATATGGTCAGATATTATCGGTAGTCCATTTTCACATACGTTTTCCGTCTTTGTCAATTTCACATTTTAAATACTATATTTATTACTTTTCATTATGTAAATTTGATGGTGAGAAATTATTTAAGATTTTATAGTTTATTATCAGTAATCTTTCCATGCAACGCATGGGTGAAAGACTAGTTAAATAAAAAACAAACAAGGTAGAAAATATAAAAAGAAAAGAAAAGAAAGAAAGAAAAGGCCAAGAAAGTGTGAATAGTGCCGATCAACAAGGCTCTATAAGAATGTGTATAGAGATATTCATATTTTTCAGGTTTAAAATAATATCGTAATTATCATAAGGATCTTAAAAAATAAAAAGGAACTCTGTAAGCACGAAGGAAAGAAACAAACAATCAAACACAAAAAAAAGAAAAAGAAAAGGACTACCAAACTATGAATAGTGAAAAAGTGACTCTTTTAATAATGCTAGTTGGGGAACGTGGCGTTGCACGATGTCCGTTAGATCGTTAAATTGATTTTATTATTAATAATAATAAATAAAGTTACTTTTGTAATAAAGATAGTAGATGTTGAAGTAATTTATAAAATGTTTTATTAATAGATATTAGGGGTTTTAAGAGCACTTGCAGTAATTTAGGTTTTAAAAGTTTACACCAGTTGAAAGATGAATTTACTTAAATTTATTATTATCTATATCTATATATTCCTAAATCAACAATAATCTGAAAGCATTTTCTTACCTAAATGATGTCCTGCTAATGTCACCCACGCATCACTTATTACATCGCTCTTTATTTATTTAATTAATTATTTATTTGTTTTACTTGAAAATACATTTTAATTTTGGTTACTTTTCCTCGATATACGCGTGTACCTCTTCTTCTACAAACTAATTGCAAAATCATATTTCCTACAACTTTCCTTATCTCTTCGAATCACCTAAAGATCAGCCTTCCATATTTGCAATCTTGACCGCCGATTGCGCCTGTTACTTCCATTTTTAAGAGTCCCACTACCATTCTAATTGGAAGGGATTATTGTGTACATTTACAATTCCATTATAATCTGCATTCATCATTGTTATACATGTTATGTTCTTCTATTTTACCTATTTTAATTTCGACCGAGTTCCTAATTTTTGGTAGGTTTCGCAAATTTCTAATATCATTATTCTTTTTTCCAGGATTATGAATGGATATATGTGAAAATTATCCTAGCAGATAGCAATCCCTATTTGAATCATCTACTACTCAGTTTCCTTTTGTGCGCTTTAATTTATAGTATCTTTTTGGTAGTGATCTAATTAATTGTATAATAACTCAATGTCATATTATATATTCATGCATTTTTCAATAGAGAAACCAGATTATACAGTGTAGTATATTAATTTATTTCATCCACTCACACATATTAATTTTCAAATTTTGTATGTATCATGTATCAAAGTATCGTCCGATATTACAGATCACAAGCCATTTTGTACAAGAAGTTCAGTGGATAATGATTGATTATTAGTGCATTTTTGTATTCTGATTTGAATACATATTTAGTGTTGTTTGATATTACATATGTAATTTAATAGATTCGCCCAATTTTTCACAACATCAATTTTTGATTTTTGACGTTCTCTTTAACAAGGTGATAATTATTCATGGCTTTTCGGGTTCGTGACACATGTAAATAATTTTCATGATTATATCTCTTTTAAGAAAATTTTCAAAAATCTCCCAGGGGCTTTATAAAAAGACTTTCTTCCTCGTGTGGCATGTATGGATGTATGCCACGTGTATTTTACACATGGCATGTATCCATAACGCCGCACAGGATGGGAAGTATTGTTACAAAACCTCCAGGAGGTTTTGAAAAGGGGCTCATCTCTTTTATCTTTAAATTTTTTCGATATATCTACACATGCATCGTACGGGTGCGAATACTAGTATTCTTAATGAGATGGTACAACTGTACCACAGTTTTCCATCCAAAAATGCTTTTTTTGGGGGAAAATGTGGATATTTTATATCATTTGGTCATCCATGCTATTTATATGATTATTTTTTTTAAATCTAATAGTACTTTTTCAGATATTTTTCCTCTTTCTTTATCCGATTGTCTTTCCTTATTTTCTCTATTTTCCTTATCCAGTGGCTTCTTACTTTGGCAATTAGGATTTCATTTCCTTTTAATTTCGTTTCAATCTCTCCAATTCTCTCCCTTATGTCTGTATGAAAAATAATGCTTATCATTCTCTATAATTCTCTCCCTTATTTTCACAGACTAATTTCCTTATCTTCGTAGACCAATTCTCTCGCTTATATTCGATGTTTTTTCAATTAACAAGTTTCATTTGATTGCAAAAATAAAAAATAAAGAAAGGTTTCCTCTATTATGATGTCATTCAAAGAGTTCCTAAAGGAGAAAAATGTAAATTGTTTGACCGTAATAAAATGAATTGTGAAACAATGCTATAGGATGTTTGTCTATTATTTAATTTAAAATCAAGTTTACAATAACATTTGGATATAAGCCAGTATTTTTTTTAAAAAAAAAAAAAAAACTATATAAGCCAATATTGTTACCAATAATTAGTTGGCAAAATTATGATAAGAATGCAAAAGAAAAATTGAGGACATAATTATATAAAGTTACTCATGTGTATCTTATCTTATACTAATGTATATCTTATCTTTTTAGATATTTTGATGGACTTATCTATATTCAAAAATTTTTACTTTTTAATTCAAAACTTTTTAATTTATATATATCTTACTTGGGAAGTATTTCCTAGTTTAGATTAGACTATTTTCTTTTTAACTGATGTGTTAACTTTTAATTATTTTTATATGCTTTTAAATCGAGTCGTTATCAGGTTACTTCTTTTGTATATAAAAATATGGATTAATATGGTTTAACTAACATTTCATAGTTTATAAAAGTCCCATTACAGTATAGTTAGAAAGAGAAATAAAATATTTGATTTCTCGAGATCTAGGAATGGCAATAGGCTAGGTCAATATAGGGTATGTTATACTCGTTATCCTATCCATCAAAATTTTTTTTTTATCCTATCCATGTACCCATGCCCACTTAAATGGGGCACGAGCCTGTACGGGTAATTACCAATTTATTAGCGTATATAGTTTTATTTTCATTTTTACTTAATGAATAAACACGGGGGTGACTCCAAGATGGAATTACGATTGCGATTGAAATTATTAAACTTTCTTGATAAGTTTCATTATCTTTTTACTTTTCAAACTATTAGAACTTTTGGTAAATATTTTTATTTTTGACAAGAAATGGTTAAATAGGTGGGGTACGGGTAAAAGTATGATAAACTTCCTCGATCCATTCTCAAGTCTTTCCAGTTTTCTTTATTCCATCACTGACCTAATTACCTGTTTAATAGGGCATTTTCTGTCTTAATAGGGTCGCGTACCTGCGGGTAACGAGTTTGACGAGTTTTTTTTTACCATCCATACTGAGTTCACTTAATAACATTCCATATCGAATAAAATACAATAACTATTAGGTAACAATAAGATAATTGAAATATTGTAGTTCAATATGACTAAGAATACATCACTTCACTTTTCGTACTAATATTAAGATAGAATTTGATTTGGTATCTTTCCATACAACACACACATGAGAATCTAGTTTAACTAAACAGAATAAAAATAATAAGCATAAAACAATAGCATAGTTATCAAAAGAATAAAAATAATAGCATAAAATAATAGCATAGTTATCAAAAGAATAAAAATAATAAGCAGAACTCATTAAACAAAATAATATCATAATATCATAATTATCAAAAGGATAAAAAATAAGCAAAAACTCTTTAAACCCGAAAGAAAGAAAAAAAGAAAGAAGCCACAAAACACCCAAAAAAAAAGAAAAAGAAAAAGGAAAAAAAGGAAGAGGACTGTCAAACTATGAATAGTAAAATATAAAGTGCCTCTTTTAATAATGTTTTAGATGTAGAGATACTAGTTTTTTTATAACAATTAATATATGCAATAAATATGTATATCTAATTTAAATAATATGAATAATATCTAATCTAATGGAACACAAATAATAACAATTATAATAATGATAAATAAAAATAAAAAGTATAATTCTTCAAGATCAAATAATATTTTCTTCTAGAATAAATATTGTTTTTTCTTCAGGAAATCACAATTAATAATAAATAAATCTCATAATTTCGGGAACAAACTATACTCTATCAGAATACATCTTTAGCAAGAGATAAGTTGTGATTCTTCGAGAACACAACGAAACATTTTATAGCAGTAATATTCAAGAATATCCAAGAATATCTATAAATATAGAATTTATGTTTCTTCAAGAAATTGTAATTATTTACACATCTTAGTTATGTTATAGAGTCAGTCATATTCTCCTGGAATATTTAATTAGATATTATTTTAATTCTTCTAGAATTATTATAATGCAATCATAATAATCTTCAAGATTATTATTAATATAATAATTGAAGACTTAACCCACGAACATTATATTAATTATAACGTATGAGGATAAGTCACTCGTGAATCTAAGATTACTTCCAATAAAAAAATACCAATGACAACACATGGATGTATAGTAGTATATCATCGTCGTTTCTAGAACGCCAAGGAAGGATAAAAACTATATAAATAGTGGTTGTCATATCCATATTCATTACGTGATTGACTGCCACAGTTATCTCAAGAAAGTGGATCAATCAATAGAGAAGTCATGATCTCCTTCATTTGATAAAACAAAATAGTAATATATATATATATATATATATGTGGCACAATTAACTAATTTGTCTGACACAATTAGAGATTTTATCAATGTTTCCCCCCTAAAAGTGGGCACCGTAAGACTCCTCATCTCTGAAATCTCTATATAAATAAATACAATAATTAACTTATCATTATTATCTCTATAATAAATAAACACAATAATTAATTTATCATTATTATAATTATACATGTCTAATGATTATTATTATAAAATCATACTACTTTTTAAGGAATATATATATTGTTTATTTTTTAGACTAAAATATTAACGGGACATTAAGGGTACTTTCTTAGAAAAAAAGGGGATATTATTTAGGTTTTGGGGGTTGGTATTGTCTTACGGGTATGTAGTTTTTTATTCGAATGGTATCGAGGGGATATAAGTATCATGATACAAACCCGATACGCAATATTAGATCATTAACTAATATTATTGAATAGCTTAGATGATTTAAAAAGTAAATTATAATAGAATAAACTAGGTATTTTATCTATAAAAATATTCGTCAAATATTTTTTTTAAAATTTCCACATATATATAATTACGCAAACATAAGGTAATAAAAAATTCATTAAAATAAAAAATCTAGCACTAAATTGATTATCTTACAAAACTTTCTTAAATTTTAATTGTTTTTATCCTAATTTTTAATTGTTTTTTAAAAAGTTTGTAGGTAATCGTAAAGATGAAAAATAGATCTAGTTTGGATGACAAATTTTGTCATCATGATTTTTTTTATCATTTTAATTATTAGACCTCTAACTATTGTTATTCTAAAATCATGCTACTTTTGGGGATCAAGGGGTAGCCTAGTGGATAAGGGCCTTTCCCCTTATCGGATCTATCTGGGTACGAATCCCCCTAACGTCCCCATCACCTTCATCCCCCTTTTAATCAAAAACAAAAAAAAAATCATGCTACTTTTTGAAGTATTATATTGTTTATTTATTAGATTAAAATAATATATTATGGTACCTACACACAATAAAATGAGTTGTTATTATTTTCCAAATGGGAGTGGATACACATTGTTATAGGTATGGAATTTTTTATTCGAATGTGTATTGAGTGGAAATAGATGATATCATGGTAGATGCCTGATATGCAATATTAGACTGTTAAATAATAATATTGAATAAATTAGATAATTTAAAAATTAAATTATAATGAAACATTAAACGTGTACATAAACTGGTAATTATTAATAATAAATTATTAATAAAGCATTAATTTAACGTATCAAATACTAAATCAAAACTGTATATTTACTGATTTTGTCAAATTTGATGTAAGGAAACTATTCAACATTTTATTGTTTATTACTAGAAATTTTGGAATTAATCTTTCTGTAAAACGCACGGGTGAAACTTCTTTCGGTTCCAACATTGGCCATTACATTGGTGCTGTATGGTTTTTTTTTTGTTTTGATATCTTGGTATCCTGTCTTTTGGGAGACTTCTTTTGTTGTATTTAGTGATAGTTATACTTTGTTTTCATTTTCAACTTTTCATTTAAGGTAGGCATAGATATAATATAAAATATGATATTATTTTTTTCTACAATACAAGCAAAATACAATGCATCATGTATAAACACATACATAAATAAAATGGATTGTGCTAAGTGAATTTTTTAGGTTTTTCTGCATGAGCTCCATCCAATTGGCTACATTATCTTTCAATATTCTTGCGGCCTCTCTTCACGGCCTGAATTATGCTATCAAAATTTATTGTAATGGTGGATTATATGAATCCGTTTTATTTTATCAATTATCCGTGACATTTTTTTATTTCCGTTGTCACTAAGGGGGGGGGAAGAAAACATAGATTATAACAGTCTAAATTTACCAAATGTCACTGAATTTTTGCTTCACGTACAAATAGATAAATGATATTTAATTGTCAATAATTAGATCAACTAAACTTTAATTTAATAGCAATTAGGCCTCTCGACTTTAATTAACAACATGATATAAGACTTGGATGCTAAAAATTCATATTAGAATTCCACGGTAAAATAAATATTGTGATCTAATTGCATAAATCCATTCTAATCAAAATTTGAGAAACATCTGTAGAATCAGCTATCTTAATGAATCAACAATTTTCTTGGAAGGAATCTTACCATTAAATTGGCAGACTATTCCATAAACATCTTAGAAATATCTTTCCATTAAATTGGTAGAACCAGCTATTTTAATAAATCAACAATTTTCTTGGAAAATCTATAATTAAAAAATTTGGAATCCATGTCATCATTAAATTGGAAGAAGATCCTAATAAGACAATTAGTAAACACCAAAATAAAAAAAATTAAATTGTCTCATATGGCAAGAGGAAAATTCAATCCATTGGCACCCGACTTTTTGAAGGAAAATCATATTAATTGTGATTTCATTCATGAGTCATCTTAAAAAAATCTAAATGAAAAATAACTGAAGAACATATCGTCCTGGTAACATGTTATGAACAAGAAGGAAAAATAAAAATAAAGAGCAAATTCAAGAATTCTATGTGTATAATTATGAGAATCAAAGACCCCTATTTGTAGGTAAAGTCTGTGATTTTTGGGATACATGAGTCATTCACAATATAATTAAATAATTTACAACATATACTTTGTTATTTATTTCTAGAATAAATATATAAAAAGAAAAAATTCTCTGTATAGAAATAAAAAATAATTGACAATAGATATAGATTTAAATGAACAATGTACACAGCGGGCTATATAAGCAAAGTCATGTAAAGCAACTAAAATGAACTAACATGTTGTAATTCTATACAGAATACTTTATCTCACAGGAGTTGTTTAAAATTTCCAACACAGAAAGTCTATTGATTCTGTTCGAAATTATATGAATCCACATTTATCCCAATCTACTTCGTAGTAAAGGACCGTATCAAGTCTTTTATCGCTTTGATCAGCAAATAAGGCACCAATCGGTGATAAAGCAAACAAAGAATTAAAACAAATTAATTTGTAGCAAGATTCAAGCTTCCAATCAGCAAAAAAGAACAAAGAATCAGGAAATTACAAATTTATATTTCTTGTTAAAGGAAAAAAGTAAACAGCTGAAATGTCTAAGCTATTCAAAAGATTTGTGAAATGGAAAAATGTAATAAGTTGGAGCATCTGAGGAACAGTACCTTTAAATTCATTCCATATATCGAAATGATGAAACAAAACATAAGTGACAACACATGAGCAAAGAAGAGAAAAAGGAAAGAACCTACGAAGAGAAAAAGGAAATACAAAACAGCTTGAATCTTGCAACTACAAAGGAAATAGTAATAGTAATGCAGTTGAAATATCTAAGTTATTCAAAAGATTTGTGAAATGCCAAAGTGTAATAAGTTGGAGTATATGAGGAACAATACCTTTAAGTTCATTCCATATATCTAATTGATGAAACAAAACACAATTGACAGCATATGAGCAGCAGTGATGAATGTTCATAGCCCAATTAGCTGGATAGATTAGAGAACCGGCAACTACAAAGAAGAGAAAAAGGAAATGCAAAACACCCAACAACTGCATAACACAAAAAAGTTAAAAAAAATCAATAAGAGCCAATGATCATAGTGATTTGTGAATTGATGAACAAATAAAACATCCATAGAAAAGCAACGTTAAAATCTATTACAGTATTCAAAGAATCATATAGAAAATAGTATTGAAAAAATCACCCACCATGCCTAAAATAGAATTAAACTATGCAACAAAATTGAAAGTATCATCCAAAAAAAAATATAAAAAATGCACCAAATGTGCATAAAACCAAGCCATCAAATGCCAAATAGTTATGCACCTCACTTGCAAAAAAAGCAAGCAAGTAATTGTAAACAAAACCAATTAATCATAGTGTAAAATTTTTATGCAACCCATGTGCATAAAAATAAAGTAGAAAAATGTATATAAAATTTTAAAGGCAGTGTGTCATTTATCCAAGAAAAACCTTAAAAACCCAAACAAATTCAAGGCTTCTCAATCTTAATTCCTTTCATTTTTTTTGCTAGTCGAAGCCCGCGTTGAGGTAGCTACATCGGGACTGAAAAGGTTATCTTCTATGGGCCGCTTAGAAGGGGTATCAGAAGGAGTTTGGACTTGAACATTATCAGGGGACTCTGAAGGCTGAATATGAAAAATAATATTAATATTGGTTTAAAAACAGTTTAATAAATAGTAGAAGTATCAGATTGAGGGGGCCATGTGAAACATTTCATACCACATTTAATTCAACTACAGCCAGCTGTTCAAACAATATATCTAGGTCCGAGTTGGAGTTGTATCCCTTTTGAGAAAAATAAACTCAATACAATGTCATGAACTATAATCCCAATGCACATTAGATAATACAATAATACCTCGGATTCATATCCATCTGCCGCTGCAAGTTGGTCAATGTTTATTGAGTAGACCATTCCACCACCTAATAGGTTCTTCAAAGTTTGGTCTATCTTGAAACAATGCATAATCCAAACATATGAAACAAAAAGTGATGAAATTAGAAATGAAACAAATAACAAATGAAATTGTAATCTTTCTGTAAGAAACTCACCATATCAAGGTGATGGTAAAACTCCCTAACTACCTTTCTAATCAACCGCTGAGTGTCCCCATCCCACAACATTATGTCAGCAAAACTCCTCTTATGCTTGACCCTATATCTCCAAACACCCTCAAGAAACCAAACATCATACTTTGTGCAGAAATACTCCCCGTTGTCCCTTATGGCCTTCTTATAGCAAGTGGGATCATAATAACCCAGCAGCTATTCCTAAACAGAATAGAATTGATCTCGTTGTAAAACCAACAGCCACAAACCTACATTAAATTTAAAGAGTTATAACTAAAGTCAACAGTAATACATAGTCATATAGGCTAAGAAAAATTCCAGAAGCCATTACCTCCGTAGTTGAAGATAATTCTACATTGGTTCGTGTGAAACCAATCTCTTTCCCATCATCATTTAATATTCCAGATGCAGAAGAGTATTGGGTAAATGGCTATAAAGCAGATGCCCTAATGCTTAAGATCCTAATTGAATTCATTAAAGTTGTTAATATATAACAGTTTACATTAAAATGACTAATAATATTTATTGAGGTAAAACTGCATACCCAATGTGGAATTCTTCCACTTTAGGGGTGTGTTCATCAATCAACAACTTTGAAACATAGAACGATGTAGCCATACCTTTTGAATCATCTAATGGTTAAATAAACAAAGTTGTCAAATATTAAACAAATGATATAAATCAATTATATAGAATATAGTGCTATAAGACAAAATAGCATACTCCAATGATGCGACACGTAAAACAATCACAGGATCCTGCCTTGGAGTAGATAAGTAACTCGTCAACTGATCTGCATACTTATTCCATAGTGTATAGTGGAGTCTTTTATTCCTACATATATGGAAAAAATAGTACAATATAAATATGCAGTGGACAATCTATTTATTTATTAGCAAATGCATACGAAACAAGTTTACTTCCGATCTCGAAGGTAAAAACTATTCCACTTTGAAGACCCTTCTGTAACAACTGATTTATTTACACCATCTTGAGGATTAAATGCACCAATGATAGAAAAACTCAAAGTGGAAAATTACAAATTAGCTTTAGAATATCTATCAAGTTCAAATAGTCAACAGTAAAAAGCCAAATTTTATGAAAAAATTACCAATAACATTAGGACCATCCACATTTGGAGTATTAATAACCTCAACGGATAGGGAGAATTTATATACGTTGACCAGGAACATAGGATTCTTGTCGTTAGACTGGCGCTTGACCTACGTCGTCTCATTAAAAAAAAAAAACTGCTTTGATGTGAAGTCAGTTTCTGCAGTCCGACATTGTCCTTTATAGTAAAATGCATCATTGTATATAAGTCATGCTCCTCCAATTGGTCATCAAACTCTGGAATGTACTATTGCATGATTGTTGACTGGATTCTTAATTTCTATAAATTAAACAGATGAAATACACGGCATAAGGTTAATAAAGAGTACATATGCGATGGGAGTTCATTTTTGAAAAAGAAAATAGTAGATGATCGTAATTTTAGCCAAATCAGTACAAATACTATACAGAATTCTTGAGCTAATAAGATAGCAGTGACATATTAGAGCTCAAAAATCTTGAAGATTTAAACACATAAATTTCAATAAAAATCCTAGTATCATGAAAATCCCATCAAAAACCTTGTTACAATTTCATTCTGCAAGTTGTATTAGCTGACGAAAAAAATTATTTAAGAAAAAAAAGCTAGTTGGGGTATTTAAGCAAAAGATATCTCCCAAAAAAAAGTAACATAAAAAATATAGAATATTGAACCTGATGACACACAAATACCATGCAACAGAATTATAAAAAGTCACTGTAGGTTATAATGAATATGAAATCTATATTATAGAAAAATATTATGACTACTTGCAAAAATATATTTTCTTTGAAAATATATACACCACAAAAAGAAGTTTAATTAAAGGATGTAACATTATGTTGCTAGATATAATACGATTAGATTGCTAATGGCAGTAATCTTCAAAGATCCTGGGTTAATATAAGAATGTTGTCATTAATGAGTAAAAAAGCTTTTAAATCCGTAAACCAAAATTTGAGATTTTCCTCTTGCATTAAAAATACTATTAACACTGTTTTCACTTTTTACTATTTTACCAAGAATACATTGGTAACAAAATAATTTAATAGGATTTTGTATTCATATAAGTCTCATTGATTGATAATGACAATAATATGCAAAAATCATGAGTTAATTTAATGAAGTTGATGAACGTACTTTTTTTAGAAATAAAACAGTACAGAATCCAAATTATAGCATATTTGACAAAAAAAAAAAACAATGCAGAATTCAAGAAATTATAAGGTAGCAGGGGCAGATTAGAGCTCAAAAATCATTAAGATTTAGACAACTAGCTTTTAACAAAAGTCCTAATATCATGAAAATCTCACTTAAAATCTTCTTATAATTACATTTCACAAGTTGTGCTAGCCAACATTAATCAAATTCCAAAAACTATACTTGCTGAATTGAAATGTAAAACATAGAATAATTTTATATGAAGCTCAATCAATATTTAAGGGAAACTAAAACGTTAAAGATAAAACCATATTCATGTTCACCATGTAAAAATAAACCAATCATATAGCATTCTATTTCACGAAAAGCTATTTCCCAACAAAGGGAGTAATTTCATAAAATATGGACTATTGAACATCATGACACACAAAAACCATGCAACATAATTATCAAAGTTAATGTACGCTTCAATGAATATGAAATCTATATTATAGAATAATATCTGTCGACTTGCAATCATAACTTTTATTTGAAATAATATAAACCACAACAAATTTATAGGCTCAATTATAGGATGCAACATTATGATGAATATATAATTCTCATAGATTGATAATAGCAGAAATCTGCAAAAATCATGGGTATAGTTAACAATGTTGTCATAATTGAATTAGAAAGCTTTTAAATCCTTAAAATCAATTTTGGGCTTTTCCCTATGAATTAAAAATATTATCAAGACTGTTTTAGTTTAACTGTTTTCCAAAGTAAACACTGTCAACAAAAGGATGAAAATAGAAAACACTACAAAAAACACTGTAGGATAAAAACACTACTGACACTGTTTTTGAAAGTAAATACTGCAAAAGACACGAGTTAATTTAAGAAGTTTGTCATCAGTCAAATAGAAAGCTTTCCTTCTCATAGATTGTCGTGTTTGTTTGAGGCAATCAATATAGCAGAAAATAAACCAATGCATGCTATAAAAAGTTGTAAATATAGTGAACTAAATAAAAAAATGTAAGAAGTAATTTAGAAGTACCTTCTTATCCATCAATACCAATTCAACAACTCTAATGCCCAGCTCTTTGTTCTGAAAAGCTACATACCACTTTCTAGATACATGGAGAAGGAAAGCTGCGTTCTTTGGGAGATTGGTGGTGACCTCACGCAGGTTATACTTCAATGGATCCATTTAAGAATAACTGTAACGCCGTGCTTACTTTTCCTCATCACGTGAATTTATTTAATTTTAATATGTTGTCAAAATTTATTATTTTGATTATGTTTATCATTGTTAATGAATTTTACTTTCTATGATTTTGCAGTGGAAGGACTTAGAAGCTGTAATGATCAATGTGTCTAAAATGAATCCTATTTATGTGCAATTGTGTTCTTGAGTATATATTTATGCACATTGTTTACTATGTATTTAATTGCATGTCATTTTAGGAGGGACTTGGAGAGAAATAAACTAGGTTTGGACTTAATTAAACAAGACTATTATTGGGAGACTATATTGTTCAAAATCAAAAGTTTAGCCAAGAACCCTTTTAAGCTCATTCTTAACCCTAGCCTCCATTTTCATTCATGAAGAATTAATTCATCCATCTTCTTCAATTAGCTCTCTCTACCAATCTAAGGTAAGTAATGAATCTTTTCATTTACCCTTCAATGTTAGTGCCTAGTTCATAGGTGGCTTGTATCCTTTGAGAAATAGTTCAAGAAACTAGCTGGATACAAATGCATAAAGTTTATGTTATATTTTATGTCCAGATGAACGTTGTTAGATGAGTAAGAGGGTAATATATTGGATGTAAATATTACATGTTTGAAGGAAAGCTTAAATGAATTTGGCATGTTGTTTCAGGTTCTGCCCTCCGGCTTTGAATGGTCATAACTCACAGTAGACAGTGTGTTTTTGCGTGATTCAAATTGGAAAACGACCTTCTATGAGTTATCTTTCTTTTAAATTTTGAATGACATCATTTGGAGGTCTATAAAAGTTTTTATGGTACTGTTTGTACAACCTGCCAGTTATATTCGAGAATAAGTTTGGCATGTCAAATGATACTTTTATGAGCTCTTTTATGTGTGATAAACTTTTTGTGGGATAATCTTTATGGTTTGGAACTTAGATGCATGTTGAAAGATAAAAGGATGAGTTAATTTTCTTTATGCAAATAAAGTGTTTGATAAAATGCCTAGATGAAACCATTTATGCAATGAATGAAGGTGATGAAAAGTAGTTGTGTCTCAACAATAGCTTAAATTTAAGAACAATTTGGCATGTGCAATTAAAGTATGAGATTGTAAGCAAGTATGTGAAATTGTTAATTAAGGCATGACAATAGTATTTGCTTATGAGAGCTAAATCTTAGTTGCTTGAAAATAAGCTAAGATGTAATCATCACATGAATTTTTTTTAAGTCAAATGAATGATATGAGAACTTTGTGTCTCACTTATTAAATGATTATACTAGGATTCGTAGCACATTGATCTTGAAAGCAGTTAAAGGCCTTCCACTCGCTAAAAGTAAATATCTTAAATACTTGAGGTAAGTAAACTCCACCCTTGAGTCCATTATATGTTGAAGGATGCTCTTATCTGTAATGTGCTATATTGTTAGCTTGTTGATGAATGATTAATTGTTAAATGTGAAAGTTATGGAATGATGCATGCATTGTTGGATATATGCCTATTCATGTCATGTCATGTCATGTCATTTCATCACGTAACATGCATGGTCTTGATTTCAAAGATGAATGTTTTGCTATGAAGGTTGAAAGTATTTATAAAATTATGTATCCCAAAGTTTTGAAAAAGAAAAGGAGTGGATGTATCTCTATATCATGAAAGAATGTGAGTGAGAAATGGGGCGCGGCGGACCGGCGTACCTGACCTTGTCGCCTTGGGCGGCATTGAACGAATGTTGCCACTTCAGTGTTGTTAAAAGTAATGTTACTGCTTCGGCGGTATTGAATGAAATGTTTACCTCTTCGGTGGTGCTACTGGTAGAATTGAATCTGGTTCCAAATAAGAATGGCCCACTGCATTTTGATTGGTTAGATGATACATCAAGTGAGCTCGCGATGAAAATGAAGTTTCTAGAATGGAAATTGAAAGTTTTCCAAGAAAAAGAACGATTCTTAAATGTTTAAGTACAACGGGATATGTAATTTTTGAAAGTTAATGCACTGCATATCATGAGCATATCTCGTGTGCATGGAGTTTATTTACTGGGCGTAAGCTCACCCCCTATTTTCCCTACCTTACAGATAATGAGAGTTAGATGGCACGGGAGGTTCACTTGGTAGCGGACTCAGTCACAAGATAATACTATTTCTAGCTTGTCTAGCTATAGAAGACTTGTTTTAAACTTTGAATTGAATTATTTAGTTCTCTTATCAGTTATCCCACTTTTAGTGGAGTTTGATATACTCCACATGTTTTTGAGAGGTTACTTGTTAATCATTTTAAACTTGAATTTCCTTTATGTTTAATTGTGAAAGAGTTGGGAATGGGTTAATAGAGGATCTGATAGTTGTTGGTCATTGTTTGTTGAATTTATGTTGTTGTTTGAGGTTCTCCTATAGGTGGGCTGTCTCATTTATAGGGGAGATTCTGCCGAAATTTTTATAGAATTTTTCAAACGAACAAAAAATATCTATTATTCCGCATTTTTAAAGTTAAATGAGGGTTAACATTTCTAAGTTTAGTATTGCTAGACTTGAGGTGTTACATTTTATTGGTATCAGAGCAAAGAGTTTTAAAAGCGATTCTGTAGACTTTTGAAATCTTATTTGAAGTATAGATGTGTACTAAGTCGTGCCACAAGTGTCTCTTCGTCCATCATCTCACCAGGTAAATTTTTATTCTAAGCTAATGGATACTTTCTTTGATAGTGAATGTTGATGTTAGCGTTGCATGCTTCTTATATGTAATCCTTTCTCACGTTTAGTAATGGTTTGTCCTAAACATGAAGTTACAACTCCCGCTCAAATGTGTGCACTAGGAACTAACAATGCTACACAAGGTACTCCGATGACAATAGAGGCCTTTATAGAGGCTGTGACTGCTCTTGGACAAGCTAGTCGGCCTAGGAGGAATGAGCCACAACAATTTGGAAAAATTGTAGAGTTTAAGAAGTTGTCTCCATCCTTTGTTAGAAGTACTAATCCATTGGAGGCTGAAAAGTGGCTCACTGAAATTCAAAAGGCATTCTCAGTTTTGAATTGCACTGATGATGAAAAGGTTAAGTTCGCCGCATACATGCTCCAGGGTGATGCATATGACTGGTGGTTGATGGTGCAATGCCAATATGAAAATGACACGAATCCTTTTACTTGGGAGATATTTGTTGTAGCTTTCAATGATAAATATTTTCCACAAAGCATCCGCCAGCAGAAGGAGTCAGAATTCACAAAATTGGTGCAAGGAAATCAATCAGTGGCAGAATACGAAGTTGAATTTGCTCGTCTGGCTAAATTTGCTCTAGACTTAGTGGCAACAGAAGCGAGCAAGACGCTTTGAGGAAGGACTTAAGTCACAAATCAAACAAACAGTGATAGATCGGAGCTCTCCACTTACCGAGAAGTGGTCAACAAGTCATTGTTGGTAGAAAGGGCACAACTTATAAGTAAGGAAGAGTACAAAACTCCGCAAGCTAATCATAAGTACAAAGGTGGAAATTCTAAAGGTTGGAGTAATAGTGGACAAAAGAGAAGAAGTGACCAAAAGAGTAGCCAAAATCAAAAAAAACAACAAAAG
>CAVNYN010248124.1:0-13612 GCA_963692815.1 Nyctanthes arbor-tristis
TATTGGTCAACTATAGAAATAATACCACTTCACATGCTAAATGTATCCCTACAAACCGAGGGGGACTTGGCTCTAAACTCCTTCATAAGTTCAATATTGGCCTTACTTGTTAAGCAAGTTTGGAAGCTTATGTTAATGAACCCGACTCTCTTGTTTCAGGCTCTCTTAAGCAAGACACTTTCCTCGTTCGACTTTCTTTGACACTAAGTTGGGATACGACCCAAGTTAATTACATATGACATAGTATTATAGCAGCTCAAATTCTCATCCGGCATGGCAGCAGGTTTCGAGTTGGCAAAGGTGGTACCACTCGGGTGCGGAACGATCCCTCGTTGCTCAATGAACATCAAGAAACTACAACTTCGGATCAAATTCATGATCCCCTGGGGGGGTGTGGATTTATGTCTAATTTTCTTTCCATTATTCATTTCTGAAAAATTGACGAAATAAATTTTCATGGTACAAAAAGTTTTACGTGGTTATCCATGCTAAATGTGTAAAAATAGAAACTTTAATCATCATTATAGAAATTATTTTCCGCTGTTTTTGAAGTTAGAACTAAAGTATCTACAATTGATATGTTAAATTTAATTGTATGTTAGCAGCTAATTTGTTCTTCCAGTTTTAATTTTAATATGGGATATGATAAATTTAGCGACAATATTAATTCATTTATTAAATAAGTGACTATAACTATTTAATTATGTTATATTTCAACTTTACAAAAATGTTTATAAAAACAATGTCAAAACTCTTATAACAAATTTCACATAAATGTAATAGAGTACAAATATCATAATTTTAATATATAATTTATAGAAAACTTTTAAAAACTTCTCAAAAGTTTTGTAACGAAACCGTCAATCTCGCGGCCCGTGTGTGGATGCACTTTACGTGCGTAGCTTGCATCCACACGTGCTCCGTAGGGTGAGAGGTTTTGGGAAGGGACTCTATATTTTAATAAATTATTTAAGTAGTGTTTTATCATATGCATGATTTTTTCAAAAGTACATGCACTATTTTTTAAGTTGCAAGAATTACAAATAGATATATTATATGGATGAAAGGAAGACAAGAGAAACAGCATTAGCCTGGTGGCTGGGATTTCATTCCCGAATCTTAATGTTTTAGGTACGAATCTTCCTTGCTGCATATGTGTTAACATTTAAAATGCGGGTCGGATTGGCATTACTGGCTCAGCTAGTGGTGGGTCGTGTTGGTAGCAAATTGGGTAATTGGGGAAAATTAATTTATTGTGTAATAAATAATCTTTGTAGGATTTCTAACGGATGAAGATTCCATCAGTAACATTATGATGGGTTGTGTGTATCCATCAAAAATTTTTCGACAGACTTCTAAATTGCTCAGTAATTTTAACTGAAATTTCTATCAGTAATCTGACGGCTTGTGTGTATCCGTCAGAAATTTTTGGACAGATTTCTAAATTGCTCAATAATTTTTAACTGAAATTTCCCTCAGTAAATTTGACAGCTTCATAAATTCATTAGAAACTTTCTAACGGATCTACTTTGGTTAGAAACCATTAGCGACGGACTATTAAGGACGCGATTTCCAACCAAAATTTCCTGTCACAATTGGTCATTTGTGACGGAATTGACCTCTTTTTTAATGGATTTTTCCGTCACAAAAGCCTTTTTTTTTTGGTGGTGAATAGGAGGTAGTAGAGGGCACAACATGCATTTTATACCTTTGTTATTATAAGGAAGAATTGTTGTAGCTAGTAGCAGGCAGTAACACATATTCTACTACTTGTTACTACTTACTACGTACCGACAAGAGAAATTTCAGCACTTTTTGGGCTCAAATTTGGAACGGTCTTTCTTGACACAACATTCAAAGCCTATGGATTTAAAAACACATAGTGAAGAGGAATGGAGAGTGGAGAGTCATCCATGCCCCCAAAGCGGCTACTGCGTGACAGTGAAAAGAAGTAGAGACATGCGGATCGAGGACAGTAGAACGTGAAGCTTTCTCATGGAATTTGTTGTCTTTTGGTGTTGAGATCTAAGTTCTATTTATGTTTTTCTCTTCTAATCATGCTAGACTAGTTTATTATTTTAAGACTACAATGTGACAGTGAAAAGAAATAGAGAAACACATAGTGAAGAGGAATGGAGAGTCATCCACATTCAGCCGCGTGACAGTGAAAAGAAATAGAGAAAGACATGCAGATCGACGAGAGCAGAACGTGAGCTTTCTCATGGAATTTGTCGTTTTTCAATGATGAGTTCCAATTTTTATTTTCATTTTTCTCCTCTAATCATGCTAGACTAGTTTATTATCTTGAGACTACAATGTGACATGGTTGATGATTTAATTCTAAATTTCGAGAGATTTTATTGTAATCACCATTAATTGTACATTTATTTCCTATTATATTATTTAATTTTATATCTTTTTATAAGTTTCATCACCTTCTAATTGTGTTAGTAAATTCGTGAGTAAACTGAGAGATAAATCACCAATTTTAACATTTCAACAAGAAACATGAAGTTTATAAGAGATAGGGATATACTTTTATAATTTGTGGTACAATCACATAAATGGTTTCTAGTTCATTAATGAGCTTGATTTTGTTGAAATGGAATAGAGATAAAGTTGGTTTAGTTACTAGATTTGGTTTCACTAGACGTAGACTATCAAATAAGAGATTAGATATTGACGATGTCAAATTCATCCAGGTGAGCTAAATATGATTGTCCTCTCACTGAAACCCCGAAGACCCTACAAAAAAGGCTTGGAGGTTTGCCCTCGAAGCCCCTCCGATATGAGAGTAAGTATGGGTCTTGAGTGAATATTCTTTAGAGAGAGTGAAAAAGGAAAGAGAATAAAAATTACCTAGAGATGTGTGCATGTGAACAGTATTTATAGGAATATTTTTCACTAGAGGACTAAATGCTTCTTGCCGAGAGATGGGCTTTCACATCCATCAGTTGCCCACTGATGGGCTTGGCCCAATTACAGACTAATTGACAAATATAGCATCTCCATAGGCCTCCGTGCGCCGGAGAATCTAATTAGATCTCTAAGGCACAAAAGCTCATATGGGATCCGTCTCGGGTAATCCAAGTGGTGGAAAGAGAAGAGGGACGGCTAAGGAGAGAGAGAGAGCTTTGCAATTAAGGCTGGCACATTCTCCTCCAAGCGTCTTTTCATCTTCCAAGGCTATAAAAAAAGGAGGGGAACAATCATTGTCACTCACGCTTTCATTAAAAAGTCACTAAAATCCTCTGAATTCCCTTACACTGACCTACTTTCTTGCACCGACCCATTAGGTATGACTTACTTCCTTTTTTCTCTTACTTTTCACTTTTCGTTCTTCTATCATATCTGGAAGGAGGGGAGAAGTACACGACTTGAGAAAGATCGAAGACTTAGATTTGCCTTTAGATGTGAACCCAATAGGATTTCACCCGCTTCTCTTTAGCGCCGTCAGTCGAGTCGACCATAGGGTTGAATAGAGTGAGGAGTGGAGAAGCGGGTGAAGATGGTCACATCAGCAGTAACGGCTAGAATGGTGAAGGCAGTGAGGAAGAGAACGACAGTGATGATGCCGACCTTATGTATGACTTAGACCCTGACCTTGTCCCCAACATAAGAAATAAATGGAAGGAACACCATATAGTTAAGGCCATGAAGGAATACAACCTTCATTACTATAGGATGTATATGGTTATGGGTCCGGACAACGTCCCCTTCGAGTGCGAGGAGGGCGAGGTTACTGTTTTTAAGGCTTCCTTAGTTAGGGGACTTAGGTTTCCTTTGTACCATTTCTTTATGCATTTCCTTTGGCTTGTAGATATATGCCTCCCCCAATTGGCTGCCAATGGATGGAAGCTCCTCGTTTACTTTATCTCCTTTATAGATCTATCATGATCGAGTCTACCATCGACCTCTTTAGGACCCTTTTAGAACTAAAGTATGTGCCCAAATGTAATGGCATAGTCTATTAGCCGGGAGGAGGGTCATCACTTTACCTTGGATCCTTTACCCTTCCAGTGGTTGGAAATCCCAGTTCTTTTACTTTCACCCCAACGAGGGGAACTTATTTAGGCCGAGTTGGCAGCGACCAAAGGTTGTAGAATTTAATGATATAAGGGCTATTGATGACGAGACGGTCACTAATACAGTCAAAGTAGTAGTTGTAGGTTTATTATCAGAGGAGTTGAGAGACCTCATTTCAAATGACCTATTATTAATAGGTGGGTATGTATAACAGACAGAGTAGCTCATGGGTTGAGCCCTTTTCTTTTCTTAGGCTCATACAAACATATTCCTAATTCTAGTTTTCTTGTCTTTTGTTTTTGACATTTCCAGGAGCCTGCTGACAACGATGCTCTGAGGGCTGTGATCGCAACCAAGGCAAAAGAAGCCAAGGAGAATCGGGCTCGACTAGGTATCAAACACAAGGACAACCTCAAAAGGAAAAAGGGAAAGACCACTCCTTTATCTTCACGTGCAGGTTGGGACACTACTCCCAACCTTCTACCTCCAGCTCCTTGGGTCGTCTTGACTCTGCTAGTGAAAGTGACATCTGAGGATAGCCAAGGTGGGAGTAGCCGATTACGTGGTAAGCGGCCAGCCGTGCCTTCGTCAACTCACTCTTCAACGGAATGCAGGGAAGAGTTAACAAACGCTCTGAGGGAGGCCCTTTCTACTGAAATGGTCGAGAAATTCCACAACACCATCCCCGTAGAGAGGGGTTAATCAATTCTTCTCTCACACGTATAAGGTATTAAAGTGGGGCCCTTCTTATAGTCACAGTCGCATCTGTCTATATGATCGACATTCTTACTTTGCTTTATTATTTTCGAGGCTATCAGTATTGGGTACAGGATGGCCGAACAAGGTCACAAGAGGCCGATCCTCAGGTTGAGATGCAGCAGATAATCCAATACCACTCTACGAAAACCAAGAAGGAAAAGGCCATGGTCCTTGCTGAGAAGGAGTAGCTAGAATGAGAACTAAAGCATACTAGATCACTTTTGTAGGCCAAGGATGAGGAGCTGAAGAAGGTCCCTAAAGAAAGGTCGGGAGACAAGGAAAAGATCATGGAAAATTACAAGGTTCTGAGGAATTTAAGATGGCCAAAGGAAACTACACACTCGATATGTATGGCTGAGGCATCAGAGAGTGCCAGGCCTGGTGCAAAATACATGCTTCCGACCTAGACACATCTCCAATGATGCACTTTGTTGACGAAACAGAAAGGTTTGACCTAGATCAGTTTGACCTTCCTGTTGCTAGAAAGGAGGACGAGGATGCTGATGCTGATGAGGATGAGGAAGACTTAGAAATGTTAGGTTAACTCTCTTTTCGACCTTGCTTGCATAAATCCCTTTTGTAAACACGCTCTTCACTGTGCAACAAGTTTGTAGTTCGATCCTGTGAATTTCATTTCTCCCTTATTTACTTTGTTTGCAATGCATTCGTTTTTGTTTGGACGGGTCACACTGACATCCGTTCACAATACACTCATTAAAGTCGTGTCCTTTTGTTATTAGACTACTTGTATTCGCCCTAATTTAACTATGATCATGTAATTAGGCTACTTGTATTCGCTATAATTTCACCAAGGTCGTGCCATTCAGTTTTAATTAAACTACTTGTATTCGCTCTAATTTCGTTAAGGTCCAGTCATTTAGTTGTAATTAGGCTACTTTTATTTGCTCCAATTTCATTAAGCTCGCACCATTCAATTGTAATTAGGCTACTTGTATTCACTCTAATTTAACAAAGGTCCCGTAATTAGACTACTTGTATTCACTCTAATTTCATTAAGGTCGTGCCATTTAGTTGTAATTAGTCTACTTGTATTCGATCTAATTCACCAAAGTCGTACCATTTAGTTGTAATTAGGCTACTTGCATTTTCTCTAATTCCATCAAGGTCGCGCCATTCAGTTGTAATTAGGCTACATGTATTCGTTTTAATTTCATTAAGGTCACGACATTTAGTTGTAATTGGGCTTTTTATATTCGCTCTAATTTCACTAAGGTCGAGCCATTTAGTGCTTTCTCAGGCTTGGATCATGGCAATTACAAAATAGCTAGAGAAGGCAATTCTTAGTTTCATTTGATCTTGTTTTTTATTGGTGGACGTCGTTAAAACCTCTGTGGTAAAATCCTCTTAGGATGAAAAAACCCATAGGAGGAAAAAGAGTACCCAGCACTTTTTTATATAGATAGAGACCAAAAAAAAAAGGATTTACAAGGAGAAGAGGTGTAAACTACCCGTGGTACATCTTGAGATTCTCTGCATTCCACGAATTAGGTAGGGGCGATGCCGCATGTCCCTTAAGCTGTATGTACTAGGATGGATCTTTCTCATGACCTTGAAGGAGACTTCCCAAGTTGGGTCTAATTTCCCTTTCAGGTGTCCAGTTGCTTCTGCCTTCCTCAAAACTAGGTCACGGACCCTGAATTCCCTGGGGTGCGCTCCTGTGTTGAAGTACTTTTTTAGGTGCTGTCTATAATTGGCCATCTTTAGCTCTGTCTCGCCCCTTATTTCCTAAGAAGGTCGAGCCCTCCCTTGCTCCAATGCTGTCTCTATACGTTTCGCGGTAGAATGGTATTGAGACTTCCAGGGCACTCGTGCCTCTATTCCAAATGTGAACATAAATGGTGTTTCCCTTGAGGCTGTGTTTGTGGGTCGTCCTGCAGGTCCACAAGATCGCAGAGAGCTACTCAGGCCAATAATCTTTTGCGTTCTCTAACCTTTTTTTAAGATCTATGAGAATGAGCTTATTTGCCAACTATACCAGCCCGTTGCTCTGTGGGTGTGTCACCGGCGTCAAGTGATGCTCGATCTGCCACTTGTTACAGAATTCTTTGAAAGATTGACAGTCAAACTGCCTTTCATTGTCCGTGATGAAGACCTTAGAAAGAATAAACCTGCAGATCACTGAATTCCAGAGGAAATTCTCGAGCTTCTGAGCTATAATATTGGCTAGCTGTGTTGTCTCGACTCAGTTTGTGAAGTATTCTACTGCCACCGCCAAGAATTGCACCTGATCCTTCTTTCTAGGGGAACGGGCCCAATATGTCCACACCCATTGATCAAATGGAGTTCAGTTGATGTTGTTGCTAAATTTTTGACATTTTTTGCAGGTTTGCACAAAAATGATGGCTTCTTTCTTCATATTAGGCCAGTAATACCCATACCTCACCAACTTCACGGCAAGTGCTCGTCCGCCCTGATGACTTCAGTACACTCTTTTGTGGACCTCGGCTAGGGCAAAGACGGATTCCTTCCAGTCGAGGCACCTCAAATATGGTAATGAGAATCCTCTCTTATACAGCACCCCTTCGACAATGGAGAATGACGCGGCCCTCATCTTGATCTTTCTTGCTTTCTTGTCGTCCTCGGGGAGAGCTCCTTGTTCAATGAATGCTCGAATGGGGTCTATGCGTGATAGTGGGTAGCAATCCTTAGGACAAGCGTGGCTGAAATCGGTGAAGTCTATACACATTCTCCATTTTTCATCGTGTTTGGGCACCCGGACTACATTTTCTAGCCACTTTAGGTACTGGACTTCTCGGATGAACCTGGCTCTTATTAGTTTACCCACTTCGACCTCAATGACTTCTTTTCAGGCTGGGACGAACTGCTTCCTCTTTTGTTTGATGGGTTTCTTATCTGGGAGCATGTTGAGTCGGTGTTCAATTAAACCCCGATCTATCCCTGGCATATCTTGACTATCCCATACGAAAACATCAAAGTTAGCCTTCAAACACGCTGTCAAGTGGCTTAGAAAGTCGTCCGAGAGATTTTTCCCTATCGAGAATATTTTGCCTGCCCCACGTTGACCCTTTGTAAGTCTTCCACAGCCGATATCCTAACATCCTTTCCGATCCCCAAGTTCATAACATCTTGTTATTTCTTGATGTTGTTGATACAACATTGCCTGGCAATGGACTGATCTCCCCAGATGGTCACCACACCCTTTTCGAATGGGAACTTCATGGCTAAGTGGTAGGTGGAGACAATAGCTTGTAGTCCGTTCAAGAAATGGTAACCCGGTATAGCGTTGTAAACTAGCAGGGTATTCATGACTTGAAACATACCCATCCTTGTTACAGTGTTATCATCGCGGCATAAGGTGACATGGAGATCGATCACTTCTAGAGGTTATACTGTGCCTCCTCCAAAACCCTGCAGGGGCGTATAAATAGGCGAAGATGATACAATGGAAGACCCTTTTGGTTGAAAGCTCTAAGGGAAAAGATGTTTACCACACTACCATTATCAATTAGAATTCTTTTAACATTGAAATTGGCTATGACCGTTGTGATGACCATCCTGTGATCATGAAGGACTACCAACCCATACAAATCCTCAGAGTTAAAGGTGATGGCCTGATCTCTTTTGCTACACTGTGCACTGCTTGGACCTCTATAGGCTGCTTTAGGGAATGAGCATAATACTTTCTCACGGTGCCAGAATCCCTTCCTGTCACCATTCCGCCTGAGATTACATTTATAGTACCAGCGACGCTCGGCTTTTATGTTAATAGCTTCTAGATCCAAGTCTCTTCTTTCGGCTGGGCGATCTCCCTGGTCGTCTTTTATGAACTTTTTTATATGTTTTCTCCGAATTAGGACCTCTATCTCTTCTCTCAGGTTTCTACATTCCTTAGTAGTGTGCCCATTGCTTTTGTCGAAGTCGCAATATTTGTCTCTGTTACTCCCGATGATCTTTGCTTTCACGGGTTTTGGCCAAAAGAGGTCATACTTCATTTTGATTTCCATCAAGATCCGCACCCTAGAGGAATTTAGAGGGGTCAAATTATCACGTGGTCTTTCTTTTGACGAATGGGGTTTTGACCCACGATCCCTCCTCATGCCTCGTCTTCTTATGATCTAATTTTCCAGGAAGGGGTGTCGTTCGCTTGGCCACTCCCTCCTCCGTCGCCCGAGTGAATAAAGTTTTTTCCATATTGATAAACTTCTCGGTCCTCTTAAAGAGGTCGTTCACGACCTGCAGCGAATTCTTTAATAGCGACCTTTTGAATTCCAGGCAACTTACTGCCTGTGTGACAGCTGATAAGGCCGTTGTGATGTGTAGGTCGAGGATTTGTAGGTGCTCTTATTGAAGCGGCTCATAAACTGCCTTAATGGCTCTCCCGTACGCTGTTTCATCTGTATAAGGGTGGCGGACGTTTTCTTAATCTTCTTACTGCTAGCAAACAAAGTCAGGAATTTGTTTACTAGGTCAGTGAAACAACTGATCGATCCTTCTTGCAATGTCCTGTATCAATCTTTCGTTGGACCCGTCAGCGTCTAAGGAAAAGCTTTGCATAAAATGGCATATGGTGCGTTTTGTATATCCATGATGTCAGTGTACGTATTCAAGTGATTATCGGGATTGCCCGTTCCATCGTACTCCTTCATGCGTGGGTATTTGAAGCTATCTGGGAATGGAAAGGACATGACAGCCTCTGTAAATAGGGTCTTTCTACTAAAGACGGTTGAAAGTGCCGACCTTTGTCGAAGCCCGTCGGTTATCCCCTATTGTATGAGTTGCGCTATTATATCCATTGATAATGACATAGTGCCGCTAGGGTCGGGCGGTCTGTCTCCATCGCCAGATGGTTCTGCCCAAGGGGCCAGTGCAGCATCATGGCGATCCCTCTCCATCCTGTCTGGGGTCATTTACCACAAAGGGACTGGGACTAACGCAGCCGTCGGTGCCTGGCATTGTAGGAGCTGGCGTAACTTCGCGACCTGTCACTGTAGAGACTTAATTGTAGTGGTAGCAGGTGGGTTAGCATGTCATGGGAGGTCATGTTTGGCACCGCGAGATGGGTTTGAGGTACCAGGTGGGTGGCACGCTTGATGTGCCCGACCACGCCGCACGGGAGCTCTTCTGTCGAGTAGAAACCCTGTCTACTGGGTTCCCACAGACGGCGCCAAATGACAATGTCAGATTCATCCACGTTAGCTGAGTGTGATTTTCTTCTCGCTGATACCCTGACGACCCTACAAAAAAGGCTTGGAGGTTTGCCTTCGAAACCCCTCCGGTGTGAGAATAAGTATGGATTTCTAGTGAATATTCTTTAGAGAGAATGAAAAAGGAAAGAGAATAAAAATTACAAAGGGATATGCACACATCTACAATATTTATAGGAATATTTCTCACCAGAGAACTAAATGCTTCTTGATGGGAAATGGGCTTTCACAGCCATCAGTTGCTCATTGATGGGCCTGGCCCAACTATGCACTAATTAACAAATATAGCATGTTTAGATATCAAATAATCAATTGTAAATAAGATAGACAACTTATTATCGCTAGGGACGAGGCATTGAATATGTCAATGGATGTTGAATCATTAGTTTCAATACTTGTTTATATTTGGTAAAGTTTTCTACATCTCTTAAATTTTCAATTTATTTTTGCTATTTGATTTAAATTCGCAAACTTTTCAAAAATAAATTAGTTTAAGATAAATCTTCATGGGATCAATAACTCGAACTCGTTAGTTCACCATGTTACATGAAATAATATCATACATTTGCGATTTCTTATGTCACAAGACAATGATTTTGAAAGGAATTTTTCATCCAAAGCTTGCTGGAAGCTATTAGTGTTCAAAACGCTCTTCATTGGATAAAGGAGAAATGTTTGTGCAACGCTATTATTGAGATGATGCCCCAACGGTATATAGGGATCTCCAATCCTTACAGGCACAAAACTACCCTTTGACTTGATTATTGAAGATTGTCGATCTTCACTGTCAGAAATATGCAGTATCACATTTTCTTGTTTTTAGAGATCTACAAACCAAACTGCTTGGATTCGCTAGCGTAGTTGATTCCTTGCCAAACTCCATTAAATGGCTTGAGACTCTTACTTTTATTTGTGATTTTTACTTGAAAATAATGTTATAAATGAATATATTTCTTTCCTTAACGAGAAAAAAAAAAAGAAATGTTCTATCACTAAAAAGTGTGGGAGTTCATTTAATCTAATGGTCGATATATATGGGTGTGAGCTTCACACACACACATATTATATATCACTATTATATATAAATATATTTTCCAAATTACTGTTGCGAGGAACAGTAACTTTCTTTTCTTTTGGTGGTGGCCCTAATCTTATCGCAGAAAGTTCCACATACCTTTTTTGCTTTTTAAATAACCTTTTTTCTTTTTATAAAACACTCAGAATCTTCTTTAATTGGCTCCTCTCTCTTGCAAAAGAACACGCCTAGATCCGTTCCTTTTCGCCGGCGAGAAAGTAAGCTTTGATTCGTACTCCAATTTTTTTGTGCATAATTTTCTCTGTATAAACCCCTGCTTGAAACCCGAACAACACAAACGCTCCGGCTCCGTTCCGTTCGTGACCAAATCAGTTAATGTCTTCTTGTGAGCTCTGATATTTTGCCAAGATTCTGAAAAGGCAAGCCTTTTTTTCTAGATTCTTCAAGTTATGATGTGTGAGCTCTGATATTCTTCTATAATGCAGTACCCAACTCCGATAATGTACTATTTGAGTTTAATTTTTTTCTGTAGTTCTATGATACATTTGCTTACAATGGGTATAGGTTAGCGTGCTATTTTTTATTAGGGATGTACGTGCATATGTGGAAGTCAGACTCACTGTACCTAGCATTGTTGGTCTGGATGTTTTGGTTTTTGTGTGGAACATACCATGCTTATTGGGATGATTATCATTGTCATTTTTCATCAATTATTGGGTGGCAAGACAAATACTTGAAGCAGGAAGGCATGTCAGTTTCAAACTATATGAGAATAGATATTGCCTAAATGTTTTTAGTCACAGTGGAAGATTAAAGCCAGACAATTCTCCTCTTTAAATGTTCATTTCTTTTTTCTTTTGCTTTTTCTCTTTTTTTTTTTTTTGTGTTTTCTGCCTCAAATATTATTTTGTTTACTGATTTTGAAAAAATTTTAACACAGGCACTATATCTAAATTGCCCTCAACTTATTCATTTAAATCTCAATTCTTGTAGAAACTTGCATCCAGGAATGTTTAGATTCATCCAGCAACTAACCTCCTTCAAAATTAGTTAAGGTTTTCCCTTAGGTTGAAGCTAATGTTTTACTCTGATCTCAGACAGATTGCTGCTCCAATGCCACAATTTAGAAAGTGTGCATGCATCATATTGCCAAAACATGTTGGTCAAGACCATCCAGAAACAGGTAAAGATTTTAATTAATCTATCTTCTTGGTTGTGATTTGTGAATATTATTATCTTCAATTTTCCTTTGCTATTTTAGGAAAAATATCTTTCATCAGTAGCATTTTAACACATTATATAAGTTCTTATATGTTCTGCGTATAGGCTGATTTAAATTTTTATCTTTCTTTAAGGCAAAGTAGACAGGGATTTGCTCGTTCCTTCCTCAACCTGTTTGTTAATTATTTTCTATTTCTTTCTCTATTCAAGCTAACACTTACTATTATAGGCAAGTCTACACCCAAATTGCAATTGTAAAAAATCATTCTCCTTCCAAATGCCTACCTGATGGCTCCAAAAGAATCTGTGTTCCATATTTTTTCAGCCCTCAGGTAATACTTAAACACATTCTGTTGACCACTATATAACCAGTGATTGTGGAAAGTGTTGGTAACTCAACATATTTTTTGAATCTAATGGGAAATCAGCACAATATGCTCAATCACTCATGCTTTTACTTGGACTTTGATGCTCTCTTGAATCTTTTTGATTACTAAAGAATATGTCAAGGATATATGAATTCTTGCTTGATTTATGTCGGTTTCTCATAATGGTCGAGGCCTAGGAAACTCCACTGTGCTGTGATTTGGACACCGTAAATCAAAATGGCCCCAAAGCTTGTTTGTATTGTATGTTCCAATCCAGAGGCATGTATCTAGCCTCAAATGTAATCATCATTTGTATGAAAAACAAATCATAGGAAACTAACATTTCTTTAGGAATTTTTTCGGTTCCACTACCTCACTTTCTTATTTCTTATTTTATCAGTGGGCGAACACTTTGCTGTTTTCCATTTCTTATTTCTTAGTTTATCAATGGAACATCATTTTTCTCACTTCTCATTAAAGTACTTAATTAGGAATGGCAATGGGGCGGGTTCGGGGCGGGTATGCCTTCTCTCGTCCCCGCCCCGTTAAGAAATCCCCCGCCCCGTACCCTATTCAATCGGGTACAGGGCGGGTATGGGGCGGGTACACAAAAATACCCGTTACCCACCCCCGTTAAGAAATAACTAAAAAAATATAAAAAAAATGGAATTAAAAATATATGAAAAGCCATCCTAAGTATCATGTCAGTTTCATCTTTGGCATCTAGCTTCGAAATTTCATATAAAATAAAATATTTTTTAAAAAAAAACGGGTATTGGGGCTGCCAAAACTCTTCTCCGCCCCGATAAGATTTCGGGGCGAAAATTTTCACCTCGTACCCGCCCCGATACTTAACGGGGCGGGTAATACCCGTCTCATTGCCATTTCTATACTGAAAAAGTACTTAATGAAAAGCTGATAATACACTAAATCAACTAAATGCGGATTCAAGCAAAAAATAAAACTAAACACGTACAAAAGACGTGCTAAACTAGTGTCTATATATATATATATAT
>CAVNYN010248125.1:0-10339 GCA_963692815.1 Nyctanthes arbor-tristis
TGTTTAATTAACCGTCACCGGAGATTCTTGATCTTCATTCTGTGCAGCCCTTTTCTCCTCCCTCTACTGTGCGCCGTGGGGCCATTGCTTTGCTTCTTGGAAATATGTCGCCGGATGTGCGATACCCGTCGGCGGCGGCGCCGGAAGGTGCCGAGAGTTTGCTCTGAAGACGACGGAACTCAAGTGGGTCTGTTGCAGAGGTATCTGGAAGATCAATTGCTGCTTGTAGCTGGATCTGTGTGTAATTGTGGAGATGAAGGTGAGAATGAAAATAAAGGAGAAGAAGATGGGGTTGATTTGAAATGTTTTCAAAATACAGGGACTCCTTAGCATGAAAATCGATTGTTCTTTTTTTCTTTTCCTCTCTGTGTGTGTATATATATCAAAGTCAACTTGAGAGACAATCTAACTTCACTCTTACTACTATTTATTGATTTGAATATTGCGACTTTTGAGATAACTAGTTACGCACGTGCCGTCAAGTACACATAGAATATATTTATAGAAAAAAAAAAACTAAATATTGTTTCAAATAACTAATGAAGTAAATTCAAATGTGACATGTAGAAAATACTCTTTCTGTAATGCTTCTTCGATCAGTGGCGCAACCTTCTTTAGCCAGTGTCTCGTTGACATTAATGGAAGAGCTCTGAATCTACACAGAGTCAATGTCACCTTCTAGGTTCTTCACTAATATTTTGCCTGAAAACATCATGTAGGAGATTATAGTGGAAGTTCCTCATATAACAATATTTTAGTCTTTATTGGACTTTCTAGAGTTCATCCTGTAAAAATAAAATAAGGTTAAAGAACTTAAATTCACTGTACTCATGCATGGATATGAAAACTTATGTAGAATGTCTTTTTTCCGATTACATAAATAAATAAATACCTAGAAAGAATTAAGATCGATCATATACTATAAAATAAGGTTAAAGAACTTAAATTCACTGTACTCATGCATGGATATGAAAACTTATGTAGAATGTCTTTTTTCCGATTACATAAATAAATAAATACCTAGAAAGAATTAAGATCGATCATATACTATAAAATAAGGTTAAAGAACTTAAATTCACTGTACTCATGCATGGATATGAAAACTTATGTAGAATGTCTTTTTTCCGATTACATAAATAAATAAATACCTAGAAAGAATTAAGATCGATCATATACTATAAAATAAGGTTAAAGAACTTAAATTCACTGTACTCATGCATGGATATGAAAACTTATGTAGAATGTCTTTTTTCCGATTACATAAATAAATAAATACCTAGAAAGAATTAAGATCGATCATATACTATAAAATAAGGTTAAAGAACTTAAATTCACTGTACTCATGCATGGATATGAAAACTTATGTAGAATGTCTTTTTTCCGATTACATAAATAAATAAATACCTAGAAAGAATTAAGATCGATCATATACTATAAAATAAGGTTAAAGAACTTAAATTCACTGTACTCATGCATGGATATGAAAACTTATGTAGAATGTCTTTTTTCCGATTACATAAATAAATAAATACCTAGAAAGAATTAAGATCGATCATATACTATACATGACCATTAAGTCAATATGAGATTAGAAGATCACCTTCACTAATCACCATGGACAAGTTAAACTTGATTTCATGTTTTGCATATTCCAACTTCATCCGGTCATCTTTTTATTCCTCAAGGTCATCTTTTTACTAACAAGTTAATTCTCATCACTAATTAATTCGATTGTAAAAGCTAAAAAAGCTGATCATGCAATGCAACCTCAGTATCAGCATTTCAATCTTTTTGAACAATGTGCCTATTAGTTAGTAATCACTAATAATAATTTCACAAGTTTCAAATCCTTTCATATATATATATATATATATTTCATTTTCCATTTATAATGACGGGATTGAAGAGTTAACATTAATTGGACTCTGGATTATCAATTTCGATGCATTCAAGAGAATGTTTTTGATTGATGCATGATAAGTATATTTTATATGCAAAATACTTCTCTTAACTCAATTTTATGTGTAATTGAGCAGAATTCTACCTAATTTGTGTTGATATGGTTCATATAGGTGAAAAGCTCAAATTGGGGTGATATTAAATGAAAATGATGATTTTTGAACCAAATTGAGGCTTTACATTCAAGACATAGCATCAAGGTGTGATGGCTCGAGAGTTTAGGGTGAAAAGATCAATATTAACAAGTTTGAGGACTAGATTGCACTCAATTATTTGTGAAGCATTCGAGAAGTTTGAGACTTGTATAAATGAAGAAAAAACCTGAAAAGGACCATTGCTGAAAGAAAAAGTCAAATCAGGGACTGAATCGTGCGTGTTGAAAGTAGGGCGCGGATGGGCGCGGCAAGCAAACCGCCCCCACCCGTGGCCTAGCCAATTTCTCTGCTGGGGGCGGGTAGGCCGCGTCAAGCATTCCGCAGCCACCCGCGGCTCGTAGCTGAAACACGTTTGACGCGTTTTTAGGCCCTTTTTTGATACAATTAAGGGTTCTAAAGCGTCCCCAACTATAAATTGACGGGATATAGAAAAACTCATGATATAAAATCACTCTGGAGGGCTTGGAGATTGAAGCGAGGGTTCGTGTGAAGATTGAAGAACGGACTTCTTCGTTTGGTGCAAACGTTTCCTTCACTATTCTTCATATTTTCTTTGCGAGATTCTGGTCATGTATTCAAACCCTATGAATTCTTATTTTATGATGTTCTTTATTATGTGTAACTAATTTCCCTTGTTAAGACAATCGATGAAGTAATAGACGTGTTTTGATTGTGTTAATTCCATTCATGACTCTAATTGTTATTGCGTGTTTATTTTCTATTGTGATATGTATTTGCTTTTTATGAGCCTGATCAACTTGTAATTGTGTTTGTGAATTCGTGAGGAGACCGAGAGGTAAGTTACCAATTTAGCACTTCAATAGAAAACATGAATTACATAGAAGATAGATATATACTTCTATAATTTGTGCAATTGTAAAAATGGTTTCTTGTTAATTAATGCATTTGACTAGGTTGAAATTCACATAGAGATATAGTGGGTTTACTTAGTTTGGTAGATTTGAATTTGCTCGAGAGAGGTTTTCAATTAAATTTGTGAAACTGGTTGTGAGTACGTAATGGTAAATTGTCATGAGTGAGATTGCATGATTGGAACGCATGTTTATTGTGGATTCCTTAGTTTCAACGCCTTTATTCATATATTTCCTAGTCCATTAATTTGAGTTGCTTCTCACTTTTGAGTAGAAAAAGCATTTGGTTTAAATTTTAACTTAACAAACATCATTATTCTTTTGAAAACTTTTAAATTTCCCTGTTCAATTGGTGTGAAATTAACTTAAGTGAAGGAGGTGACAACTTTCCCTGTGGGATCGACATTCGGGACTCATCTGGTCCTATAGTACTTGAACGGTATCGTGCGCTTCCGATCTTGCCTATCAATGCACACGATTCTTATATATTCCATACACAAAATAAAGTGATACATCAAACATAAAAGAGTGCAGCGTTAATTATTAACGAGAGGAAGTTCAATGTAATTACATCTTGTATTCTCTTTCATTTTACATTTTTTTGTTTATTTATATCGGTAAGTAAGGACAAATCTCCAAGATCGAGATGCTTGATTTTTTGATTCTATAAAATCTGTACAAAGTGGAAATATTTGTTATGATGCAAACAATTTATCTGTTTAGTCTCATTATTTGATCAACAACAACCTCACAACTCTCCAAGTTCAAACATATAATAGAAACCCCAAAATGTGAAATCAGCCATTTGATCCTTTAAAAGTTCAAACAAGCAGTTGGATTCATGATTCTTCTGAAATCAGCCTCTCAAATTACGTTAATGACAAAAAAGTAATCAAACTATGAGGTTGGGGTGGGTAAAAGGTCTAGTTTAGAAAAGAGGCAAAAAATATATAGAGGAAAAGAGATGAATAACAAAAATGAAACTGGAACTCAACCAGATTAGTTACTGCAGCATTATCTTTCTGAGTCTCCTAGTGAGCACAATGATAAGGACTTGATTATTAGTTTCCTCTTGGGAAAAAAAAGGAACATTTCAATGAAGGCACATCTGTATAAAACCAACAATTCAATTCACATTTGGCAGACATAAGTAGAACTCAATCATTGAAAGCAAATTTGTATGTTACTTAGATTACAATAGGCATTTATATACTTCAACAGCATTCTTGTCAAAACAAACTCATAAGAAAATTATTTAGAAAATTTTAACCACAGCCATAAATAACCAAAAGGATCTAGTTCACTATGCCATTGACCTACTAAACTCTCAGACTACGAAAACAAATTAAAATATAGCCTCAGGATTATAGAACAAATTGTAAACCTAGATTCGAAGATTATGGCACATTTCGTGATTTCTGTAAAATCGAAAAACTTACATGAAGGGTTTCCCATATAGATTCATCACTCATGCTTTCATTATCTTGATGTCATAACGCCTCGCATATTATGCTTCATCAATAGGAAATATGAAAAGCTGTAAACTCAAATTACAAAAATCTTTTTCATTATTTTCTATGACAAGTATGTAAGCATGTTGGCAAAGCTCAAAAAGGTAGGGTGATAGAGCACCATACTAATAGATATATATATTTATATTTTTAATTTTTACCTTTTTTTGCCACTCAAAATATGAGCAGAAAGAAACGTAGACAATCAAGAAGATGCTTTGCCTAAAACAAAAACTTTCTGGGGACACAGTAAGGGCAAAGTTTTAATTTAAAAAATGGTAGAGAAGTGTCTAGCACCGTGTAAACTTAGGAGAAAAAAATGAATATACAATAAAAATCAAACCTACATAACAAAAATTAAGATACATTAGCCAGATAGTGTGATTTAGTCACCGCGTGACACAACATCAAAAAATACTTGCCTTATTTTCAAGATACATCTTCTCCTTATATCAAGTAGGTCTATTTTCGAGATCAATGGGAACCAATTTGATATTGTCATGTAAACATAAAGAAACATCGCAGTCCAAATTCACTACCATCTAAAGCAGGTAGAAAATTATTTTAATTATAAGATTGGGCAAACAGGAAGACGAAATCAACAATCATATTGATCATGCCTCTCTTTTTTCCCCTTTTATTTCATAAGTTTAAACTTTAATCCATAATGCGTTCTAAAAATCAAGCAGATCCCAAACACATCATAGGTTCTAACTCTTCAAACAGTTTACAACTTTCACAATGATAGTATGTACTTTAACAAATTGAGGTCAATCTTATACAACCAAAATGATTAATGAAAAAATAAAAACAGCCAAAGATGAGTGATTATAGACTTATAATTCCTGATAATCCATACTTTCTGGGCATATAAGCAATGATAATTGATATACACCCTGTAAATACAAAATCTCATATCGAATTATGAGATAAATATACAATAAAAATTGCACTAACAAAAAAATAATTACGAAAAGCAACAGAACCAAAATACAAAAAGGGGGCAGTATAAACTCTAAATGGAGAAAAGAGTAGGTGGTTCCATCAAAAAGAGGCTGGGTTCAGATGTTGAACCCAGTGAGGGGGGAAGAATCTCTTGCACACTTCTGCAGTTTCACAAAATATTAGAACTAATATTTAAATACAAGCGAAGGCATAGAAATGAACCTTTTAGTACTCCATAATCATTTACTAACATACATCAATACAAACAAAAAGTGGTAAAAGCTTCTCTAACTTACTTAGAGGACAATCGTTCACTGGAAGTTTGCAACCAGGGCGACAACCGTCAAAAGCCATCCTACACGATCTAAGTTACGACTACTCATTTGCAATTAAAAGTTACTAAAAGAATTAGCAAAAGTAGAGTGGGAGACTTGAGGAGAAAATCCCAGGGGAGGACAAATAAAGCTAACTCCAACTGCTCATCCTTTCACAGATTTAAAACTGACGCCAAATCAGTTTCTCGAAGTCTCTTAAACCAAGTATATGTACTTCATTTTCTACCTTTCGAAAGCTTTGGTTCTTTTACCTTCTCCTACTTACTGCAATATCTTAAGTTATGACCATTGTTACTTTTATAATACTCTCCTCCAGCACAGAAGAAGATAATCTCATACGACCAAGCTGATTAAATAGATGTACAACTATATAAAATTATTAGGAAATGTGAGAGGATAAAAAAGGTAGAGAGGAAGAAGGAAAATGAGTGCAGAAGCAAGAAGCACCATCCGGGAGGAGCATGAAGAACTTTCAAGAGTCAAAATTTGTGGATGAAAATGTGACAATTTAATATATTATATATCATCTATAGGCAAAGACATTGGTGTCATCTAATGCTAGGAATTAGATTAAAAGAAAAACTAAAAAAAGTTGAGTACCATCCTGAGAATGATTACAGGTAATTAAAAAAAAATGAGTCAAAATTTAAGCAAATATAATAGTTCATTAATCTAGAAGGCGGAGCATTACTTGACATGGAGATCTTCTTTAAGATGTCATGTTGTAAATTTCAAAAGAATACTCTGTTTTTACAATTTGCTATTGTTATGAAACTATTGTCGATGCATGATATTGACAGAAAGAAATTCAACAATTACTGAGATTTTTTATTCTCCCCATCCCAAATTTCCCTTCATGCCAATCCTTTTATCCTTCATAACCCTAAAATATCCTTACGAATTTTATCCTTCATAACCCAAATTTCACCCACTAACCACAATCGACCTAAGAAGATTACGAACAAAAAATTGAGGTACAAATCGAAGCAAGAATTTGAGGAAGCTTACCTGCTCGTCAATGAGCAATCCAATTGGCGGAAGCTGCGGGATATCGCCGGCCAGCACATTCATTTCGTTTGCTTCACCAAACAACAGGACTCGACTACATCCCTTAACAAAATTCACCTTTCATCACCTCTTCAATAGCTAGTCCCCGCAAATTATTTCCCTACATTTTACCAATTCCATTAATTTTCTTCAGACGTGTGCTCTTCCGATCTAGCAATTAGACTCTATGCTTCTAAACTTTTTCGTCAATTTCCTAGTCCATATATTCTCCGCTAAATTAAAGAAGTTAACTACATTCCTACAAAGAAAAAAAAAGAAAATTTATCTTCATTACCTGGTCGATATGCTGGGCTCAGTCAGAATCTTGTACTAGAAGAAATCGAGGGTTTTACCTACACATGTAAGTGTGGGTAAAGATGTAGTTATGTATAAGTAAAAACGTTTACTCACAGATAATGTAAGTGTCAACAAGTGTAGCTATCGGTACGTAGAGGAAAGTTTTTACCACACATAAGTATATGTGTGGGTAAATATTATAATGTTATCTACACATATATGCGTAAATGAATATTGCCATTTGTGTGAATAATGGGACTACCACGTATGTAATATTGATATAGACAATGACATGGTGCCTGAGGTGGCAGGATTGGATGATGACATGTCAATGACGTGGGCGATGACATGTCATATGACGTGGGCGATGACGTGTCACATGGCGTGTCTGCTGACGAGTAATTTATTATATGTAGGTAAAAAATAAAATTATGAGTGGGTAAAAATGAGATTATTATTTGTATAAAAGTATATATGTGTCGGTAAAAGTATATTTATATGAGGGTAAAAGGAATTAAATGCGGTTAACAATTTACAGATGTGAGTAATAGATTTTTTTTTTTCCATTTACATCTACAGATTATGCATGTAAAAGCATGTAGAATTATATAAATTGTCAACCATAAAATTAGAACATTGATTGGAAAAATATTCCAGTCACTAGAAAAATAAAAAATGTATTCATAACATAACAAAGTCAAACTAAAATAGCAATATCATAAAAAAGTCAAGTCAATGTCGAATAGGCCAAATTTTCGATATGGCTAGTGGGAGCTTCCAAGGGAATTTCTACAATGCTTGTTCAGTAGATCGGAAGAGCGTACAAGAAAAGTTTACCACCTGTCAAAGAAGGCATTTCTTTACATTAGCCACTTCATATATATTTGGTGCTCTACCTGCAATATTAAACTAGTCTCTTAGGAGCTCAAATTTAAAAAATATATACACATATATATTCTATTGAAAAGTAAATGCACCATTTCTCGTCTTCATAATCACTGGAAAAGTCATTACCATTCAACTTTCCCATTTTCACTTTCCATGACATCTTTTACGTTCGTTCCTGTCGTGTCAATCTTCTTTACATGAAGAGTCAATGTATGCCTGAAACCAAAGAAATTGTTGTTTGTTGATAGCATATTGTTTCATTAGAGCTACAGGCATACAAATTTACAGCTCTAAGTCATAACCAGAGAATCTAAAAAGAAACCACAGTTTCTACAGGTGCTTGCCTTGAGTATTAACTTCACATTCTATTATGTTTGTCCGATTCTGACACTCATAGCCCGGGTTGTAAGTTCCAGTAAATTTAAGGCAAAAACTACCATTTTAGATTAAAACATAACAAAACAAAAATTTACAGTAATTAGATACTTTGAAACACGTTATCTTACTTAAACTCTATCTCCTGGCTTGCCAGCCTCCACTAGCCTATTGTGTATCAGCAAAGTTACTGTATGAGGCGTCGCACCCTTGTGGATCTTATCCGATGTTTCTTAAAGTCTAACAATTTGCTCTTCCGATCTCACCAATCAATTTACCTGGGGAAGTCAAGTGAACTAAAACATTACCCACACCACACAACTGGAATATAATCGTAAAACTAGTTATAAGTTTTAAATTTTACAATTAAAGGTTATAAGTTTTAAATTTTACAATGACTATGCAATTAAAGATTATAAGTTTTAAATTATGCCTTTGTAACACTTTACCTTGACTATCATTTGAATGAAAAAAGTGCATTTAGATGCTACTTCTAAGAGGTTAAGAACAAAACAGGCTTCCTTTTCAAAAAAATAAGAAAACAAATGTCATTTCGCCAACTTTGATTAACATTATGCAAAAAGAGGCAAATCTACAGCATGAGTCGGACTGGAATGCAAAATATGAAAATTCGATTCAAGTGCCAACAGTTATATTACATGTTAATAAATTCTTATCTATTCTTCAATCAATGTGTAGATGTGATAGAGATATTATTTCAAAAATATTGATTAAATTATTATATATTTTGTTAAAAAAATTTAGTTATACCTTTTCTTTTTTTTTTTTAAAGAGAAAGCACTTAGATTTTAATTTTCTGCGCTAGAGTCAAATTTCTAGAGATGCAAAGTAGAAGTGTTCCAAAGTGTTTATTATTGTACCAATAAAAGCTCCTACGTGGTTTATTAAATAAATCATTGCAAGGTAATTCCTTAAGCTCTCTATTTCTAGAAGTTTATATTGTAGTATATTGAATTTATAATAGAAAAATGGAGCAGAGATATTTGCGTTGGGTTGAAGAAAATTCGAGAGGAAAAGCAATCGGCTGTCTGTGGGCTTTAGCAAGCTTTTGGGCCAAGAGTTTAATTAAAAAAAAAGGAAGTTACTGTTCTAGAAAATAGTAACCGGAGTTGGCTCTTTTATAGTATAGGATGATAATGATGAGTGATGACACTTTTATTAGGGACAATTCTAAGGAACTAGAGCTAGGTTTCTTACGGAGCTCGGTCTCTAATGTGATGCTGACACCTCACCTGTGTCAGGTAAGGTGTCAGCCTGTGATTAGAGACCGGGCTCCTTAAAGAACCCAGTTTTGTTTCTACAGCCGGATTGTTTTTATTAGGGACAATTCTAAGGAACCAGAGCTGGGTTCCTTATGGAGCTCGGTCTCTAATGAGATGTTGACACCTCACATGACAGCCCATGATTAGAGACTGGGCTCCGTAGGGAGCTCGACCTTGTTTCCATAGCCAGACCACTTTTATTATGGACAATTCTAAGGAACTAGGGTTGTGTTCATTACGGAGCCCGATCTTCAATGAGACACTGGCACCTCACATATGTCATGTGAGATGTCAGCCTGTGATTAGAGACCAGTCTACGTAAAGAACCTGACCTTGTTTCCATTCTCATCCCTATATTGCGTGTTAGAGATGACAAAAAAACTCGATCCACACCAGACCAGATAGATATTCGATCTGTTTGAGAAAAATTTCCTGATCCGGGGATTGGTGAAGCAGATCGTGGTCAAATTTTTGATCCGTCAATAGCTCATGGGGCAGATTGGATCGGGGTCAATCCGATCTATCCTATCCGCTCTAATATTAATGTATGATGTAAAAATCAAAGAGATCGGAAGAGCGTCTTGTTAATGAATGATACATATAGAGTATTGACTATTGAGTGATCTCGAGGTGCTTTAATAATTTCATACAATATGTTCAGACATAAGTGCA